>CM062292.1:373122103-373256158 GCA_031216915.1 Pictodentalium vernedei
AAAGCTGAGTATCTGAAGAGAACCACCCGAGCAACTGTCATGCTCCTCAACATACCAACTCCACCCATGCTGGGTTAACATTGGTTGAAGAGAGGTGCACCATCGACGTGCAGTACGCCTTGGTACACGGCACCACCGTGCCCACACTTGGGCAATCAGGATTACCCAAAAACACAATGCAGTTACCCCTAGTGGGGATCGTATCGTGGACCTCAATGTAACGTCTTCTATAGACAAATTTGACATTCTTCTCTTTTATTATAATGTTGAAAAAATCCCTCAGTGTGAGTAATGCTGCTTCCAGAATAAACGGACTGTTTGGTACTTTATGTTTCAGAAAAAGCATGTTTTCATTTATTAAATTGTTTAAAAGTATGAACATATGTCATAAAAAAACAAGAGATTCACTTGGAAGTGAGTATGTCCCCTACGTGGCAATGACCTTGATCTATGACCTTGACCTCCATCAAACAAACAAAATTGTAAAAAGTTTAATATTTGTACTTTGGTTTTTTTGTGAGTTATGGCCGAGCCACGAATATTGATGATTTTCAGTGTAACCTTGAAATGTGACCTTGACCTTGACCTTACAGACCTGGCTGTGGTGTGTGACACATCCACCCATTGTCCTTTATAATTGAGCAAAGTTAGATGATTGTAGCCCTAATAGTTTTGGAATTATGCTTGAGACACGATTTGTGATCCTGAACATATGAAGGTCAATTCTAACCTTCACCTTGCAGATGCGGTGGAAACTATTATATGCGACACACCTTCTGACTGTCCTTAACATTTGTAAAAAGTTTAACAATTGTACTATGATTCGTTCTGAGTTATGGCTGAGACACAAATATTGACCAATTTTTAGTGTGACCTTGAAATGTGACCTTGTGGCCCTGACCGTTTTTGAGTTATTGGCTCGGACACACACACGTACACTTCAATCACTATATGCCAACCCGACTTAAGTCAGGGGGCATAAAAATATTACGGAGTATATATTCACTCTATGATCACATCAAATTCAAGCCACTCAAGACAAGAGGCTCTTTGCTAATACAGTTAACTATGCCAAACTACAATTTAAAAACTGGTAGGAAAACTAATATCAATGACAATCGTCCCTGATTTCAATGCATGCCCATGGGAACAAATCGCACATGCTAAATTTGTTTCGGGTGTGCGGCATGCCATGTGCCTGTGATTTCCAAATGGCAAGGCCAGGTTTTGTGGCCGGGCAATGCAGGGAATGTATACAGTTATGAAGCATCATCACTAATATATGGGACCATTGCAGTCATATAATTGTTAATGATGGTTCGCACATCAGCGATTTCCACTGACACTCAATGGTGTTCGTTTGTTTACTTTTTGTGGAAGTTGGGTGGCAGTGTTGCCATTCCTTTCTGATTTTGTGTCGGAATCAATGCAGTAATACCAGCGGTTGAAATTAACGGATACCAGACTGAAATCCGGTTAAGCCCATTGGTTGGTCAGTTACAAAATGGGCCAACCGTTTCAGCACTACTTGCAACCCATTATCCAACCATATAAAATAGGAAGTCATTTGAGAGCCTCTTTTTATTAACCCCTTTACCAACCATATAAAATAGGAAACCATTTGAAAACTCCATTTACTAAGCCTCTATTTATTAACCCTAATCCCAACAATATAAAGTAGAAAGTCAATTGAGTGCCTCTATTTATTAACCCTATTCCCAACCATATGAAGTAGAAAGGTCAAATGGAGTGCCTCTATTTATTAACCCTATTCTCAACCATATAAAGTAGAAAGTCATTTGAGTGCCTTTATTTATTAACCCTATTCCCAACCATATAAAGTAATGAAAGTGTCAATGAACTGTAGCTTAACTTGTGTGTTGTGTTTGATGAAAAGGATAATGTTCAATGTTTATGAAAGGATTATGAAATAAGACAAGAATTATGATAATTGGGAATATGTACATTTCTGTTCCCTGTGTGCTATGTTTATGATAAAAATAATATGAGGTGTACACTGTACTAAAGAGCTGAGGGGTGGGTTAATATGACCTCACAGTTAATGTATGTGGCCCTCACAGTTAACGTATATTAACGAAAGTTACCAGTTACAGTGAAATTATTCCAAAATGAGTCATCCTATCAAGTTACATTAAAATCCCCTCATAAATATGGCCTGTAGACTGTGCTAAAGGTCTTCGGGCTTCGGGCCCCTGTAGCCGTCAGTTTCCCAATTGCGTCCAAAGGGGACGTTCTCATCTAGACATTATATGAAGTCAATCTACCAAGTTACAATGAAATCCCTTAATAAATATGACCTGTAGACTGTGCTAAAGGTTGTTGGCTTTGGGCTCTGGCAGCCATCATGGTTGAATGATCGCAACCAAAAGGGGACATTCTCATCTGGACACTATTTGGAGTCATCCTACCAAGCTACAATGAAATCCCTTCATAATTATGACCTGGAGACTGTTCTAAAGGTTTTCGGGCTTTGGGCCCGTGAAGCCGTCACAGTTGCCCAATCGTGTCCAAAAGGGGACGTTCTCATCTAGACATTATATGAAGCCAACCTACCAAGTTACAATGAAATCCCTTCATAAATATGACCTGTAGACTGTGCTAAAGGTTTTCGGGCTTCGGGCTCGGGCAGCCATCATGGTCGAATGATCGCAACCAAAGGTGACAATCTCACCTGGGCATCATCTGGAGTGATCCTGCGAAATTACAATGAAATCCCTTCATAAATATGACTGTAGACTGTACTCAAGGTTTTTGGGGCTTCGGGCACCTGTAGCCATCACAGTTGACCAATCACGACCAAAAGGGGATGTCATCATCTAGGCATTATATGGAGTGAACCTAACAGGTTACAATGAAATCCTTCTATAAATATAACCTTTTGCCTATGCTAAAGGTTTTTGGGCTTCGGGCACCCATCAAGGCTGAATGATCACGGCCAAAATGGGACGTTCTCATCTAGACATTATTTGGAGTCATCCTACTAAGTTACAATGAAATCCCTTCATAAATATGACCTGTAGACAAGTGCAAAAGGTTTTCGGGCTTCGGGCACCTTTAGCCGTCAAAGTTGCCCAATCATGTCCAAAAGGGGACGTTCTCATCTAGACATTATATGAAGTCAACCTACCAAGTTACAATGAAATCCCTTCATAAATATGACCTGTAGACTGTGCTTAAGGTTTTCGGGCTTCGGGCTCGGGCAGCCATCATGGTTGAATGATCGCAACCAAAGGGGACAATCTCATCTGGGCATCATCTGGAGTGATCCTACGAAGTTACAATGAAATCCCTTCATAAATATGACCTGTAGACTGTGCTCAAGGTTTTTGGGCTTCGGGCACTTGTAGCCATCACAGTTGACCAATCACGACCCGAAAGGGGATGTCATCATCTAGGCATCATATGGAGTCAACCTAATAGGTTACAATGAAATCCTTCCATAAATATGACCTTTTACCTATACTAAAGGTTTTTGGGGCTCGGGCACCCATCAAGGCTGAATGATCGCAATCAAAATGGGACGTTCTCATCTAGACATTATTTGAGTCATCCTACCAAGTTACAATGAAATCCCCTCATAAATATGACCTGTAGACTGTGCTAAAGGTTTTGGGGCTTTGGGCTCTGGCAGCCATCATGGTTGAATGATCGCAACCAAAAGGGGACATTCTCGTCTGGACACTATTTGGAGTCATCCTACCAAGCTACAATGAAATCCCTTCATAATTATGACCTGTAGACTGTTCTAAAAGTTTTCGGGCTTTGGGCCCCTGAAGCCGTCACAGTTGCCCAATCGTGTCCAAACAGGGACGTTCTCATCTAGACATTTATATGAAGTCAACCTACCAGGTTACAATGAAATCCCTTCATAAATATGACCTGTAGACTGTGCTAAAGGTTTTCGGGCTTCGGGCTCGGGCAGCCATCATGGTTGAATGATCACAACCAAAGGGGACAATCTCATCTGGGCATCATCTGGAGTGATCCTGCAAAGTTACAATGAAATTCCTTCATAAATATGACCTGTAGACTGTTCTCATGGTTTTCGGGCTTCGGTGCACCTGTAGCCATCACAGTTGACCAATCACGACCCTAAGGGGATGTCATCATCTAGGCATTATATGGAGTGAACCTAACAGGTTACAATGAAATCCTTCTATAAATATAACCTTTTGCCTATGCTAAAGGTTTTTGGGCTTGGGCACCCATCAAGGCTGAATGATCACGGCCAAAATGGGACGTTCTCATCTAGACATTATTTGGAGTCATCCTACCAAGTTACAATGAAATCCCTTCATAAATATGACCTGTAGAAGGGCAAAAGGTTTTCGGGCTTCGGGCACCTTTAGCCATCAAAGGTGCCCAATCATGTCCAAAAAGGGGACGTTCTCATCTAGACATTATATGAAGTCAACCAACCATGTTACAATGAAATCTTTCATAAATATGACCTGTAGACTGTGCTTATGGTTTTCGGGCTTTGGGCTCGGGCAGCCATCATGGTTGAATGATCGCAACCAAAGGGGACAATCTCATCTGGGCATCATCTGGAGTGATCCTAAGAAGTTACAATGAAATCCCTTCATAAATATGACCTGTAGACTGTGCTCAAGGTTTTTGGGCTTCGGGGCACTTGTAGCCATCACAGCTGACCAATCACGACCAAAAGGGGATGTCATCATCTAGGCATTATATGGAATCAACCTAATAGGTTACAATGAAATCCTTCCATAAATATGACCTTTTACCTATACTAAAGGTTTTTGGGCTCGGGCACCCATCAAGGCTGAATGATCGCGATCAAAATGGGACGTTCTCATCTAGACATTATTTGGAGTCATCCTACCAAGTTACAATGAAATCCCCTCATAAATATGACCTGTAGACTGTGCTAAGGGTTTTCGGGCTTCGGGCACCTTTAGCCGTCACAGTAGCCCAATCATGTCCAAAAGAGGACGTTCTCATCCAGACATTATATGAAGTTAACCTACCAAGTTACAATGAAATCCCTTCATAAATATGACCTGTAGACTGTGCTAAAGGTTTTTGGGCTTCGGGCTCGGGCAGCCATCATGGTTGAATGATCGCAACCAAAGGGGACAATCTCATCTGGGCATCATCTGGAGTGATCCTGCAAAGTTACAATGAAATCCCTTCATAAATATGACCTGTAGACTGTGCTCAAGGTTTTTGGGCTTCAGGCACTTGTAGCCATCACAGCTGACTAATCACGACCTCACGACCAAAAGGGGATGTCATCATCTAGGCATTATATGGAATCAACCTAATAGGTTACAATGAAATCCTTCTATAAATATAACCTTTTGCCTATGCTAAAGGTTTTTGGGCTCGGGCACCCATCAAGGCTGAATGATCACGGCCAAAATGGGACGTTCTCATCTAGACATTATTTGGAGTCATCCTACTAAGTTACAATGAAATCCCTTCATAAATATGACCTGTAGACAGTGCAAAATGTTTTCAGGCTTCGGGCGCCTTTAGCCATCAAAGGTGCCCAATCATGTCCAAAAGGGGGACGTTCTCATCTAGACATTACATGAAGTCAACCTACCAAGTTACAATGAAATCCCTTCATAAATATGACCTGTAGACTGTGCTAAAGGTTTTCGGGCTTCGGGCTCGGGCAGCCATCATGGCTGAATGATCGCAACCATAGGGGACAATCTCATCTGGGCATCATCTGGAGTGATCCTAAGAAGTTACAATGAAATCCCTTCATAAATATGACCTGTAGACTGTGCTCACAGTTTTCGAGCTTCGGGCACTAGCAGCCATCACAACTGACCAATCACGACCAAAAGGGGATGTCATCATCTAGGCATTACATGGAGTCAACCTAACAGGTTACAATGAAATCCTTCCATAAATATGACCTTTTGCCTATGCTAAAGGTTTTTGGGCTCGGGCACCCATCAAGGCTGAATGATCACGGCCAAAATGGGACGTTCTCATCTAGACATTATTTGGAGTCATCCTACCAAGTTACAATGAAATCCCTTCATAAATATGACCTGTAGAAGGGCAAAAGGTTTTCGGGCTTCGGGCACCTTTAGCCGTCAAAGGTGCCCAATCATGTCCAAAAGGGGACGTTCTCATCTAGACATTACATGAAGTCAACCTACCAAGTTACAATGAAATCCCTTCATAAATATGACCTGTAGACTGTGCTAAAGGTTTTCGGGCTTCGGGCTCGGGCAGCCATCATGGCTGAATGATCGCAACCATAGGGGACAATCTCATCTGGGCATCATCTGGAGTGATCCTAAGAAGTTACAATGAAATCCCTTCATAAATATGACCTGTAGACTGTGCTCACAGTTTTCGAGCTTCGGGCACTAGCAGCCATCACAACTGACCAATCACGACCAAAAGGGGATGTCATCATCTAGGCATTACATGGAGTCAACCTAACAGGTTACAATGAAATCCTTCCATAAATATGACCTTTTGCCTATGCTAAAGGTTTTTGGGCTCGGGCACCCATCAAGGCTGCATGATCGCGATCAAAATGGGACGTTCTCATCTAGACATTATTTGGAGTCATCCTACCAAGTTACAATGAAATCCCTTCATAAATATGACCTCTAGACTGTGCTAAAAGTTTTCAGGCTTTGGGCCCCTGTAGCCGTCACAGTTACCCAATCACGCCCAAAAGGTGACTTTCTCATCTAGACATTGTATGAAGTCAACCCACCAAGTTACAATGAAATTCCTCAATAAATATGACCTGTAGACTGTGGTAAAGGTTTTCGGGTTTTGGGCTCGGGCAGTCGTCACGGTTGGCAGATCATGCCCAAATGGGGAAATTCTCATCTAGACATCATAAGGAGTCATCCTACCAAGTTACAATGAAATCCCTCCACATTAAACATGACCTGCAGACTGTGCTAAAAGTTTTTGGGTTTCGGGCATGGGCAGCCATCACAGTTGATAGATCATGCCCAAAAGGGGACGTTCTCATCTAGGCATTATACAGAGGCATCCTACCAAGTTACAGTGAAATCCCTTCATAAATACAACCTGTACACTGTGCTAATGGTTTTCGGGTTTTGGGCTCGGGCAGCCATACCGGTTGCCCGATTGCTCCCAAAAGGGGACGTTCTCATCTAGACATGACCCCAAACCTGCATATGAAATTTCATGATGATCAGACAAGAACTGCGGGGTGTAGCCCGTGCTAAAGGAAAATGTGAACAGACGTCACAGACTCAAAGACTCACAGACTAACAGACTTCCGCATGCGTGATGGCAATAGCTTATCTTGACGATGTCAAGTTTAGCTAAAAAGTCATTTGAGTGCCTCTATATATTAACCCTATTCTCAACCATATAAAGTAGAAAGTCATTTGAGTGTCTCTATTTATTAACCATATTCTCAACCATATAAAGTAGAAAGTCATTTGAGTGCCTCTATTTATTAACCCTATTCTCAACCATTATAAAGTAGAAAGTCATTTGAGTGTCTCTATTTATTAACCATATTCTCAACCATTATAAAGTAGAAAGTCATTTGAGTGTCTCTATTTATTAACCATATTCTCAACCATTATAAAGTAGAAAGTCATTTGAGTGTCTCTATTTATTAACCATATTCTCAACCATTATAAAGTAGAAAGTCATTTGAGTGCCTCTATTTATTAACCATTTATCCAATAATATAAAGTAGGAAGTCGATGAGTGCCTCCATTGATTAATTTTTTACCCTTCCCAAATAGAAGATAACACTTGCAAACTAATTTCTTGAATAACTAAAGATTTTCAGATCTGTCTCAACAGCATAGCTTAAGAACCCTCAACAATATTGGTCCATCGAGAGATCATAAGCTAAGTTTTTGAGACAAAATTTACGATAATTATGAAAAAAATGCTGGCTGGTTACATTATGTTAGTAAAGAATTAATCTCAACACTGTCTCACTTTTGCAATAGTTGACTCGCAGCCTCTGCATTTGCTCTTTCCAGATTTGGCATACTCTGTCTTGAAGTCACTTGGCATTCCACCATCAGCATCACCATCACCGCCAAAACCTCCCTCTACAAACAATAAAAAAAGAACATTAAATAATTAACAAGAAACTAGTGCTAAAACAGTCATGAAAATTTTTGACAAGTATTGAGTGAGAGCAAATCAAACCTGCTTTTCTGAAAAATGTTCCTCTTTGATTATCCCAAGTGACCATTCAGCTCCCGTAAAGATTGAGGCATTTTATTTTGAAGAGAAGTCCATTGCTGTGTGACAGAGTGTGTGTTCTTCGAACATATGAGAGGAGGAGGAGGGGGGGGGGGGGGGGGAGGGGGGGATTTTGAACCTAAAAAATTGTCAAGATTTACATGTATGGTTTAGTGGATGTTTCAAAGCAAGAGTTTTGGCAGATGATACTCAACTAGAAAAAAGGGTTGTTATTTAATTGTTTTCTGCTATTCAGTCAGTGACATAGCACCAAGGCCTCGAAATAACCCAAGAAGGATTGTTTAGATTACTGGGGGGTGGGAGGGGGTGTTACAACAAACTACAGGTTACAACAAAATAATACATCAATTCAATTCATCCTTTATGTTTTCCCTAATTGACCTGTCAATCCTCAAGGATTGACTGGACTCAAAACAGGCCTCGAAATAACAAGATTTTGATAAACCTTCCAGCAGGTTGCCTTATTTGACAATGGTTAACCTGTTGATCGGTTACCTAGATTTTTTTCATAAACCTATTGGTTAACCATTGCATTAAAAGTACATACCCAACTACAGTTCCTCCCAAATTAGTTTGGCGTTTAGACACAAGGGACCCAAAGCAGGCGCAGTACAAAACAGGTACATACACAATTCCCCCCCCCCCCCCTGCCCTCCACATACACACGCACATTCACGTATGCATGCATTAACATTTGTTGTTCTTTGCTTTATATGATTTTTGTGTCTAATAAAAATTAAAGAATTTTAATTGTTTATTTTTCTGTGTGGCTTATTATTTCAGAAACCCAAACACATTTGTCTCGAACTGGGAGTGAGAATTGGACAATTGTGTGGGGATGGGGTCAAATACCGTCGATGGACATCTGTATTACGAATACATTGAACTTTAGGGCATGGGAGTTGCATTGGCAGTCTCTGATTAACATTGGAAATGAAACAATTGTAAATCGTATCTACCTTCCCCTACATTTCGGAATCCGGAGAATGTAATCCAAAGTTCCAAACTAAAACTTTATTTGTGCCACAATGTTCGAAATCATTTGGAAAAACCCATGTTCACAACCACGCTGAGTGTTTATTCAAATGGAATAAGCACGTAAATAAGAAGTCAGCATTGGTGAATAAAAGACGTTTCCATAATGTGTTCAAAACTTTTTCTCATGGATTGGTAGAGTAAAAAGGGGCGGAATGCAAATAATTAACAACAGTTCATTTGATTTTCAATGTGTCTCCTTTTTATTGTATCGAAGACTTATTTTCAGCTTCGCACACTGCGAGAGTTAATACCTCACATGCGGTAAATGTATTAACAAAGCAGTTAGCTCCCTTTAGCTGTAACAGACAATCATCTTTCTCAGAATCGAAACAAATTGTTTTGAGAGCCAGAGGGTGCCGCGAGTTGGTACTGCAGATCTTCAGTACCGCAAATACTATAGATTTATACCCCCCACAAGTACAGTAGTGATTGAAACACGCTGTATGATAACCACATGAGCATTTTGTTCTTGTTTTGTTCACTGCAGTGCTTCTTTTAAATCAGTGGGAGGAAAAACGTTGAAAAACTTTTCTCATCTCGTAACAACTAACTTCGTCGGTCATCGGAGCGATTTTTGGTTAACCGATCGAGTGTTCGCCTGAAAACAAATCTGCGTAACCGATAGGCGAACGGTTACGAGCGTTCGCCTCTTATTTCGAGGCCTGCAAAAGGTTGTGTACTGTATCCAAATATGGATAGAATTGAATGCTGTTTACATCTGGACCCTTTGAACCCTGATGGTATCTTTCATGTCCATTCAATGACAGCAATTGGGAGAGCCCATATTCATTATTTGGGGTGTAGACCAATTAATATTTTCAAAGTGCAGCCTTGGGGCTGCACGTTGAAAATATTAATTGGTCTCTACCCACACATTCACCAAGCAGTCATCCCACTTTATGAAATTATGACGTATCATGTTCCTGGGCCGGAAAACCGACCATTTGGGTTCATAGGGTTAACAGAATGTTCCAGGGTTCCTGCAGCTAATCAGTAAGTGGATTCCAGGCTTTTCAAGGCCATTTCCATGCCATATTCAAAGGTTTTCAAGGCTTCATAGAAGTAAAATTTTTCAAGGTTATCGATTAAAAATTGGGAGTACAGTACCAGCGGAAATAAGTTGTTGGATAATCAGAGGAAAATTTTGATGGTTTTTATATTTTGAAAGATTGTTTTCAAGGATTTCCCAGACCACTTTTGGAGTTTGGGAAAAATTCAATGACTTTCCAGGCCTTGAAAATGGATTTTCAAATTCAAGGCTTTTCAAGGCCCGCAGAAACCCGGTGTTCAAAATAAATAGCAAAAACTAACGTGCGATCTTGCCAAAGTGAGAGAGGGCAGAAGGCATCTCAATACTTTTCTCTTATAGGTTACCACCACGTTATATAGTGTATTTATTTATTATTTATTTATTAGGGTTTAACGACACATTAACAGCCAAGGTCATATCGTGTCAGTGACAGTTTTACGGGTGGAGGTAGCCAGAGTACCCGGAGAGAACCAACTATCAACGACATGCAGCTGCCAACTCCCCAATATCATAACTCCACTCTGCAGCACAGGCAAGGTTAGATTGTTTGAAGATATGCGCACCATCGACGTGCAGTACGCTTTAGTACACGGCATCATCGTGCCCCCATGTGAACAATCGGGGTGAAGTGCCTTGCCCAAGGACACAACACGGTAGACCGAATCGATCGCTCAGATGGTCATTATATAGTGTAAGATGCTAACAGGTTACCACAAAAGCTCATTATTTCCAGGCCTGAGCACCTACAGTACATTAAAAGCACGCAGTCCATCTTGCACGCTCTTGGTGTTGACTCTTAACTGGTAGAGTGCTAAATTATTTTTAGTCTACATAATTTCTTCACATCTTTTCCTTGTTACATTTTATGGGAGAGTGCCTTCTGGCACTCTCTCCAAAAAAATGTAACAAGGCAAATTCTAAATAATTTCTCTTTAAAGATAATATGAAGCATATCCACTGAATACGACCTCTTTAAGTGATGGAACCTGTGATTCAGAATGAAGCCCAAATATGGGCTTCCAGCACTCTACCAGTCAAGTGTATTAAATTTATCTTAGTACACATCAGACAAACCACAATGCTATTTTGTGGTGGAGTAATATACTGCTCTAGTGAAAACGATATCATATAATCAATGGCAATTGGAGGCAACTGTTCACCTAAAAAACAAGAGGCCCCAGGGGGCCTGAGGGCGCTCACCTGACATGGTAGCCTAAATATCAACCCAGAGAATTGATTTCAACAAGTTGCATCTGCTTTTCCTAAGAAAAGCTTATACCAAATATCCAAAGATTCTGACCAGTGGATCTAAAAAAAAAGAAGATTTTTAAAGAATATTCCTCATATTGAATCCCACAGGGAGCCCATATATGAATCCAGGGACTTGCCTTTAACAACCTTGAATATCATCCCCCTAAGGATGCTGCACACCAAATATCAAAATACTCCAACTGCTGGATCTGAAGAAAAAGATTTTTAAAGAAAATTCCTCATATTGACTAAGTTATAATTCAGGCTGGGAGCCCAAATATGGACCCAGGGACTTGGCTTTAACAAACTTGAATCTCACCCCCTAAGCTACACACCACATATCAAAACATTCTGACTGCTGGATCTGAAGAAGAAGATTTTTTAAGAAAATTCCTCATTTCGAACTAAGTTACAATTCAAGCTCCCACAGTGAGCCGAAATATGGACCTAGGGACATGGCTTGAACAAATTTGAATCTCACCCCTCTAAGGATGCTGCATACCAAATATCAAAACATTCGAACTGCTGGATTTGAAGAAGAAGATTTTTAAAGAAAATTCCTCATTCTGAACTAAGTTATCATTCGGGCTCCCACATTGAGCCCAAATATGGACCTAGGGACATGGTTTGAACAAACTTGAATCTCAAGCCCCTAAGGATGCTGCATACCAAATATCAAAATATTCCGACTGCTGGATCTGAAGAAGAAAATTTTTATAGAAAATTCCTCATTGTGAACTAAGTTATAATTCGGGCTACCACAGTGAGCCCAAATATGAACCCAGGGACTTGGCTTGAACAAACTTGAATCTCACCCCCCTAAGCAGGCTGCATACCAAATGTCAAAAGATTCTTCCTGCTGGATCTTGAGAAGAAAATTTTTAAAGAAATTTGCCTGAAATGCACTAAGTTCGAATTCGAACTTCAAAAGTGAGCCCAAATATGGATCCTGGGGGCCGATTTGAACAAACTTGAATCAGATCTACCCCACAATGTTGCATACCAAATATCAAAAGATTCTGCCTGCTGGATCTGGAGAAGATTTTTTAAGAAATTTGCCTGAAATGCACTAAGTTCAAATGTGGGCTCCTATACTGAGCCCAAATATGAACCCAGGGGTCCGATTTGAACAAACTTGAATCAGATCCACCCCACAATGTTGCATACCAAATATCAAAAGATTCTGCCTGCTGGATCTTGAGAAGAAGATTTTTTTAAGAAATTTGCCTGAAATGCACTAAGTTCGAATTCGAGCTTCTATAGTGAGCCCAAATGTGAATCCAGGGGGCCGATTTGAACAAACTTGAATCAGATCCACCCCACAATGTTGCATACCAAATATCAAAAGATTCTGCCTGCTGGATCTGGAGAAGATTTTTGAAGAAATTTGCCTGAAATGCACTAAGTTCGAATTTGGGCTTCTATAGTGAGCCCAAATATAAATCCAGGGGACCGATTTGAACAAATTTGAATCAGATCCACCCCATAATGCTGTACACCAAATATCAAATGATTCTGCCCACTTGGCCGGGAGAAGAAGATTTTTTAGTAATTTCTCTAATATACATAGGGTGCTATCGGAGTAATGCCCCCTATGGAGCCCAAGTGGGCATTTCCATTTCATTTGAACAAACTTGAAATGACATAGGGTAATGAACAACCATACCAAGTTTCGAGCAAATCGACCTAGCGGTTTCAGAGGAGAAGTCGTTTGAAAAATGTTCACGACGCCGGACGGACGACGACAACGGACAGCAAGTGATAAGTTTAGCTCCCTGCGGCGAGCTAAAAAGAGTCCTCCCAAACACTGGAAATATATGGAATTCCTTAGGGGAATCTGTACTTTGTAAAAATTATGTACCTCCCAGGGCATATCCTGGAATTTTTTGCAGAATTTTCTTTTCTAAAACTGCATAAGGCCCCACAAAGTAGATCTTTAGTTTCTCAGGCCATTTTTTATACAACTGAACGTGGGATGACATTTTTTTATTTTATTTTTTATTTGTGTAATTATTTCTTTAACACCAAAAGTACATGTTCTTGGTTTGCTTTATGTTTTTCGGCCGCATGATCTACAGAAGATTATGGGTGATAGTGTATTTCATCCCATGAGTGAAAGAGCTAAAGCAATGCAAAGCCTTATTGTACTCAAGGGACAAATTTTTTCTAAAATTGCATAAGGCCTACAATGTAGATCTTCTGATTCTCAGGCCACTTTTTGTACAATTGAATGTAGGCTGACATTTTTTTATTTTATTTTTTTTATTTGTGTAATTATTTCTTTGCAACCAAAAGTTCATGTTCTTGGTTTGCTTTATGTTTCAAGCCCCAAGAGCTACAGAAGATTATGGGTGGTTGTGTATTTCATCCCTTGAGTGAAAGAGCTAAAGCAATGCAAAGCCTCATTGTAAACAAGGGACAAATTTATCAATTTTATTAACACAGGTGAAATATTACACATGAACCATTTATTTTCTTTTTTTTTCAAGTTTGCTCTGGTTGTAAAAAGGAAGCAGGAGACAGCCAAAATGACCATGCTGGAGGACCTAAGAAACAGATTTTTATTTTTTTAGGCCAAAACATGTTTCTTATCTCCCATTATTTCTCTCAGCTTTAATAAGTTATTTACATGTGAGAAATCGATATAATGGAGCAATCATGCAAAAGCCCATTATTCATACTTCTCTTTCCAGCTCACTTCTCCCAGTTTTCATTTGACTTCTCAGGGCTTATATTTCAATGAGAATTCCTGGTTAATACAGCCAAGTGTATTGGATTCTTACACAAAATAGTATGAACACTGTTTACCGGAATAAACATAATCTCCACGAGAACAATATCATGTGATTGTATCATTAATAATGATCTTCTCCCCCACCCCAACCCCCGATAATGCAAATATTATTTTGGTTAATATTGCCCAGTATTAAACATGCATACTCTGAGAACTTATGTGGTATTAAGCTTTCATAATTGGTGATTTATCAACGAAATTCTGTAGTATAACAGACAACAACAGATTTTCTTTTGTGTCCTATTTCAACCATCAGAATCGGCATAATCGGCAGAGAAATAATTGGTAATCGGTTCATAGCAAGTTTTGATAATCTGTTCATCACCTGCAAATTTTGTGGCAGGTCAAATTTGCAAAAAAATACATAGGGCATGGACTTGATTTAAACATCTAAGCAATAATTTATCACTGTTTTAATACCTGCCACTTTTTCTTCAATTTTTTTCTGATCTTCCCAACGCAGTGTGTCAAAACCATGAAATTCGGAGCCATTCTTCACTCGATTCCTCTTCCAAAAGCATTTAAAATGGTTCCAGTTTGGGACCTGAAAGTTAAAATCCATACATTTAACAGCATTAAGGCTGACAGAGAATATTTTGACTGGATCTCGACGGAACATGTTTTGTTAACCCCTTACCCAACATACAGGATATCAAAATTTAATATGTTAAATATTATTTTTTTCAATTTTTTCAAATATTTTCACAAAGCCATATCATATGACCCCCTCACTAGAATGACCATGATGAGCTCCTTAAAATGAGGTAGGCACATGATATGGTTTTGTTGAATTTTTGAAAAATAGTCTTTTTTCAACTGCTGAATATGTAAATTACGTGGACGGATGTGGCCAATTCATTAGGTGAAGGGTTATTAAGCACTGAATGAATATTATTTCCTAATCAGTAACATTTCACTGAGGCAATGCAAGATGAACAGCCTCTATTAACCCTTTACCGAAGGTTAACGGCCAGAAGCGGCCAGCGCTATTCTCAAATATCGCCAATTAATTTTCAATATTTTTAAATTTTTTTGCCTCAAAAACATTGGTTATGACCCCTCGTTGGAACGAGCTCGTCGAGCTCGTTCCAACGAGGGGTCATAACCTATGATTTTGAGACAAAAAATGAAAAAAAGTAGTTATTCAAGAATTTTTTTTGCGTGTCGTCTGCTTTTCATGTTAGGTAAAGGGTTAACATTTTTTTTAGCCATGCATTACTTGGGAATATGCTCATTCTCACAAGTGGTACTTCCCAGCACCAGAATCGATCATCCAACACCCAAGTTTTTTTCATGCAAGATCCTGACTGGCACATATTTTCAATGTGTATGGTATTCTAAATTTAAAACAAGAGCAATGCGAAGTGTGGCATATACTCCCGACAGTGTCTACCATGACGCCCATATTGAACGGGTTTTCTGATCCAAAATTGAAAGGAAGCTTCCTTTAAATACCAATAATGCATAACCAAAAAAAAGAAATTGATTCAAGTCAGTATTCACTAGTTATTGTCTTATTGGATGGAGGCCAAATTCAAGATGGCCACCATAGCAGCTTTTAGGAATTGATCACTGGCGGCCATCTTGGTTCAGCTGACTGGCCCAACATTGAAAGGAAGTTTTCTGTAGACACCAACAATGCATAACTAAACAAGAGGCCCCAAGGAGCCTTAATCGCTCACTGGCCAAAGTGGTTCAAAGAAGTATTTGGGGGTCACATTCAGTTAGACATGGTTCATCAACACAACAAAGGAATGAAGTCATGAGAGACAAATTTTATGGAACTAGGGCCATGGCTTGAACAAACTTGAATCTCACCCCCCCTAAGAATGTTGCATACCAAATATCAAAAGTAGTGATGTTACGGTGACGGGGATTTCATTTCACCGCGGTGATTTAAATTCTAAAATCACCGACACCGCACCGAACTAAACAAAAACAACCGAGATTTTCGGTGATTGTCGTGTCCATTTCCGATTCCGCATTTTGTTGAAGTTCTGTGAAAAATATGGAAGCAAAACAAACAAAAAGTGCTTGGCAATGCCACTTCAAACGCTACGATCGAACAAAAGTCAGTTGCAATTTGTGCAATAAGAACATATCAGCTGCTTATGGCAATACATCGAACTTGAAGAGTCACCTAAAGTCGAAGCACAAGGAAGAATTCAATGAAATCGAGACAGAAGAACGTGAACGGAAAGCGAAAGTAAGTTTTTCATTACATCAATGTCGGACATTGATAAGTACTCAAAATTATCAAATGTAATTTATTACCCACCTTAATCCCCATTGAAGGCCATGTTTCGAGCTTTCGATAGAAATATTGAGTCAAAATTTGATTTGACAGTCGATGTACGATGTCAATCATGTCATTGAGAGACTTGTTAAGCCATGCGGTCGGAACGTATGTCATACGTATTCAGCCTCTTCGCTAATTGCTATACAAGAAAGAGACCGAGTTATCCCTCTTGTATCACTATGACAGAAAGGAGCAGTATGCATTCAATCAGTATTAAAGGGGTGGACTCTACATCCTTTTCTCGTGCAGTCAATCTGAATCTGTCAATGAGCTGTGCCCTCAAGTGTCTAATGAATGTACCGGTACGATCCGCCTATGGCGCGTATTGAAAATAGTGTGAACCGGTATGCATCCCAGTCGCCAACTTTGATATTTAAAAAAGGAAACATCACTTTATTTTTCCACTGCGGTGAAGCCCTTATATTCGTATCACTATCGGAGTGCTCATAGACGAAAATAATAAATGGATAGGCCCAACTCGGTACACAAAATAAGCTGGACGTGTCCCCTGTAAAGACTTTGTTTTTGTTTACTTTGAATACGTCATACGTCGTGGGAAACACACTTGTGTTTTGAGTGATCTCCCTTGATGCGCAACTGCTCTGGAAACCCTCTGATTTCAGATTCCATTCCACATTTTATCCACTCTTTTCCTGGTTATGTTCACGAACTGTCAGCAAAATTTGGACCTTTGTATTTTTTTTTAGTAAGTGGTAATCCCCCACTTCCGAAAATATACTTGCCTGTAATGATTATTGTCACTAATTTTCTCATTCGTATTTCAACGGCAAAAGGTTCTTGACGCCAGCAGAATGGCAAATAAACTTGTGTTACTCGAGTCTCGACAAGGTGGATTTTTTTGGGTTGAACTTGAAAAGCTACCAAACCTCAAGTCACATTTGCGTTTGAATTACACTGCCGTGTCCATCCAACCTCTCAAAAATACGGCGAATACCTTTCCCCTCTGATAGTTAACACACACGTGTGCCTATTTACCTGTTTACTTGTTCGTGTTGGGCCGTAAAACCAATTCGCCCGTTTTAATTTCACTGTTTCCTATTTTCGTGCAATAACGGTCCAAATAAAAAGGCCCAACGCGGGCCATTTATTTCAACGCGGTGGTGCCTGAGAATCAATTCAATTATTTTTTTGGCCTAAAGTGAAGTTGTTGATTTTTAACTTTGGTGAAAAATTTTGGGGTTTCAGTTGCAGGAAAGGAAGGGGGGGGGGCTCTCATTCAATTCAAGTTGAATTGATTCTCATAGTGTGACAGTCTGTTATCATTTTATTTTCCAGGAAACTGCTGTTGCTGGACCATCGCAGCCAAAACAGATAAAATTGGACCAGATGTTTCCTGACCAGAAATGGGGTGCAAACAATCCACGAAGGAGATCAGCAGATGAGAAATTGACAAGGATGATAGCACTCGATTATCAACCTTTTTCCATAGTTGATGATGAGGGATTCAGAAATTTCATCCATGATTTGCAACCACAATATACTATCCCCACACGACAATCTCTGAGATATAGTCACATCCCAGATTTGTACATAAAAGTTGAGGAGCATATCAAGTCAAAATTGAAATGTGTAGAATCAATTGCCATAACAACTGATCATTGGTCATCACGAACGCTTGAAGCATATATAGCCATAACAGCTCACTTCTTTGGAAATGCTACCTCATTTGAGTGCAGTGACATTTGTTTGAATGTCCAACAAACTCTAGAAAACCACACTGCTGTTAACATTGCGAAGGACATTAAGAGCATCTTGCAGAAATGGTTACCAATGTACCGGGAAAAAAAGATCTACATAATTCGTGATAACTTGAAAAGCTATGAATTGTTTAAAACAGCGTTGAAGAAAATTATTAATGATTCTCATGATAGTGTTGCAGTGATAGAGACTTCCAAAGACAATAGCAAACAAGCTCTCCAAGTTGAAGAAATTGTACGGGTTTTTAATAAAAGTACTCGTTGTCGACCAGGGAAGAAGCAAAGATACGTTGTGAACTGTTACAATACCAGCTCTACTATATTGGTTAATGGCAGAGAAGCAGATACCACTTTCTTTCAAGATCATTTACCATTAACTGAATGTGAACTTTTTATGGACCCAAGCATAAACTCTATTGATGATATTTTTAGGCAAATACTATCAAATTCTGCAGAAACAGAATTCAAACGCAGAGAAACAAAGATGAGCTCTCAGTTAATTAAACTAGATGGTGTCACTTGTGTGCAAAGCACACTATAGTGTATCCCCGCATTTGCATCCTTGACTTTGTATGAATGCTGGATACAAAGATGAAATGTATTATATGACACACTAAAATCATATTGAGTGGCACAGGTGACACAGCTTCGTGCGCACCTGCAGACTCCACTGCAACATTTGGGCATGGTTTTAGCGTTTCGAATTACATACATGTACCCTGGGAGCCTTTCGCCCGAAACGGTCTAAGAAAACATGAGAGTGGCAACGGTGGCACCCCAAAAATCCGAAACCTTCGTGCACATCTACAGACCCTACTGCAACTTTTGAGCATAGTTTTAGCATTTCAAATTACATACTCTGGGAGCTTTTCGCCGGAAATGATCTAAGAAAACACCAAAGAAAAACGGTGGCACTGCCACGTGGCATCTGAAAAATCTGAAACCTTTGTACGCATCTACAGACCTTACTGCAACATTTAAGCATGCGTTTAGCATTTCGAATTACATACCCTAGGAGCCTTTCGCCAGAAACGGTCTAAGAAAACACAAAAGTGGCAACGGTGACACAGCCACTTAGCACCCAAAAAATCCAAAACCTTCCTACGCATTTACAGACTCTACTGCAACATCTCAGCATGGTTTTAGCGTTTTGAATTACATACTCTAGGAGCCTTTCGCCGGAAACGGTCAAGAAAACACGAAAGTGGCAATGGTGGCACAGCCACGTGGCACCTGAAAAATCCGAAATCTTTGTGCACATCTACAGACCCTACTGCAACATTTGAGCATGGTTTTAGGATTTCGAATTACATACCGTAGGAGCCTTTTGCCGGAAACGGTCTAAGAAAACATGAAAGTGGCAACGGTGGCACAGCCACGTGGCCCCTGAAAAATCCGAAACCTTCGTGCGCATCTACAGACCCCACTGCAACATTTGAGCATGGTTTTAGGGTTTCGAATTACATACCATAGGAGCCTTTCACCGGAAACGGTCTAAGAAAACACAAAAGTGGCAACGGTGGCACAGCCACGTGGCACCTGAAAAATCTGAAACCTTCGTGCACATCTACAGATCCTACTGCAACATTTGAGCATGGTTTTAGCATTTCGAATTACATACCCTTGCAGCCTTTCGCCGGAAATGGTCTAAGAAAACACGAAAGTGGCAATGGTGTCGCAGCCATGTGGCAGCTAAAAAATCCGAAACCTCCGTGCGCATCTACAGACCCCACTGCAACATTTGAGCATGGTTTTAGCATTTCGAATTACATACCCTAGGAGCCTTTCGCCGGAAACGGTCTAAGAAAACACAAAAGTGGCAACGGTAGCACAGCCACATGGCACCTGAAAAATCCGAAACCTTCGTGCACATCTACAGACCCTACTGCAACATTTGAGCATGGTTTTAGCGTTTCGAATTACATACCCTAGGAGTCTTTTGCCGGAAACGGTCTAAGAAAACACAAAAGTGGCAATGGTGGCACAGCCACGTGGCACCTAAAAAATCTGAAACCTTCGTGCACATCTAGAGACTCTACTGCAACATTTGAGCATGGTTTTAGCGTTTCGAATTACATACCCTAGGAGCCTTTTGCCGGAAACGGTCGAAGAAAACACGAAAGTGGCAATGGTGGCGCAGCCACGTGGCAGCTGAAAAATCCGAAGCCTTCGTGCGCATCTACAGACCCCACTGCAACATTTGAGCATGGTTTTAGCGTTTCGAATTACATACCCTAGGAGCCTTTCGCCTGGAAATGGTCTAAGAAAACACAAAAGTGGCAATGGTGGCACAGCCACGTGGCACCTGAAAAATCGGAAACCTTCGTGCGCATCTACAGACCCCACTGCAACATTTGAGCATGGTTTTAGTGTTTTGAATTACATACCCTAGGAGCCTTTCGACGGAAACGGTCTAAAAAAACACGAAAGTTAAAAAATTTATAGTAATTTATATATTTTTTATACTTACCAATGACCCAGACATAGCTGGTGCTAACTCTTAAAATATAGGGCCAAACACAAATTTTGCCCCCCAATCCCCAAAATTTGCATCTAAAACTAAAGAAAACATGTCCTGAGAGGCCCTCCACACTTCGCCCCTACTGCGCATGCGCAGTGTCAAGGACGTTCCGAAATTGGCGCCATTTATCATTCTAATAACCAGTGCCTGGTAAGCGCTATGTACTCAGCGGGGAGGCAAGAGTTCCCAACTCCTGGGAGGGCCATCCCCGTCTGGGTCATTGGTAAGTATAAAAAATATATAAATTACTATAAATTTTTTAACATTTTTATACTGTACCAATGACCCAGACATAGCTGAATAGTAAAAAGGCTGGAGGGCCAAGGACATAGAGCAAAATGGAATACGCTCAATAAAATAAAATAGAGTCATCCCCTGTAGGGAAAAGAAGTAATAGGCCTTACATGTATCTTTCTTATTTATGATAAATTAGAAAGATACAACACCTTCCAAAAATTGAGCTTCATACATCCATGTACTCTATTAATATCCAATAATCCTTATACTAATAATTTTTAAAGTAAGCCAATAATAAAGTAAGTCTAGAGAATAGAGACTCTTATACTCCTAAAAGTGTGTGAGAATTGCATAATCATGTCCGTTGACATATGCAATATTCAAAAGCTATACTTTAAAAACTAAGACTTGAATGAATTTTATAAACTTAAACTTCTCACTAAACAACCATCCCAATAACAGCTCAGAATTACTAACTCCGGAGGAGGTATCCCCTTGTTTTCATAGTAAAAACAGGTGACCCAAGGGAACACCCTCCCCCCCCCCCCCCCCCCCTTTTTCTTGCCCTGGGTCAAATAGCCCAGAGCGAAGAGGGCAGCCGAACGGAGACACTGCCGAAACAGACAGCCTACCTAGCTATAGTAGCAACTGTTAAGTGAATGACATTCTGAGCAGTAGATAATAGACCTAACAATAGAGGCCTCCAGAAATGGACTCGATATTTCTGAGATAAAATTCATGAATGGATGGCTGAGCGCAATGAGCAGCCTTCAAAAATCTATAATAGAACACTATTAATGTAAGCCCAAGAAGTAGAAGAACTCTTACTTCATGAGCCGAAATCTTAAGCACAACTGCTAAGCCAATGATATACCATAAGCAGTACGCTAGTTAATAGAATCCATTAACAATAAAATGGAGCGTAACGTCCTTCTACTAGACATCAAAGACAGAAGAAGCTTACGCCCTTGTAATAAACAGATATTTGTTTATAAATACATAAACTGTACCCGGAAAGAGTAAAGGCCTATGCCCATACGAAGACGGAAGGACCTTAAAATAATAGGTTCCGGATAATAGGAGCCTAACTCTTATGCAACAATCCAACCTAAATAGTAACGGAAGTATTGATTCCGAAACTATGAAAGTGAAAATCATCCATCGATAGTGCATGAAACTCACTGACTCTACAGTAAAAGAGAAACCAACATAATTACTGTCTAAAAGGTCAGAATTTGAAAACTACTGTTTCCAGAGGCTCAAATGATTACTTAGCTAAATAAGAACCTGAAGTTAAAATCCGTATAGAAATTTAATCTAAAGATTCTAAGTCTATTTATCAAAAAGTTACTAACTGACTTAGATAAAGAGACAAAAGACTCAATTGTAAACTATCGTAGAGTGCATAGGTATGAGGTAACATAAACCTATAACCTAAATAACAACAGGCTGCAGTAGATCTTGTGAAACAAGTATACTAAAAAATAGCAATGAGTAGTATGGAGGGATCAACCATATGAACATAATGATCCCTACACCACGACGGAAGAGCCTCCACTTTAGTCGCATAGAATAGCGAAGAAGAGGATCTCCTATAGTAAGAAATCGCGTCCAAAGCTCGTCCAGTACAGTGCTTACAATGCAATACGGACCACACAACGGAATACATGAAGGTTGCGACCTTGCTGGTTGTGATAAAGATGACACGATTTACCCAGTGAAAAAAGATCCTCACATAGAGGAAGATTTCACGTTAAGATCCACAGTAGACAAGAGAGTAAATTACTCATGATCTCTGTGAAGATAGAGATGCTATCAACAGAAATGTATTGTGGTTGTTTATCTTAGCAATACCTGCTAAAAACAACAGCGCCGGAGGATACGCGTATCCTAACATTCTGTCCTATAGATCAATAGAGCGTTAACAGTATTAGCTCAGAGATCTGGACAAGCCAACACATACGTCTGCAATTGATTAGCCAGCTGTGTCATAAATAAAACATCATTGGGCGCTCCCATAGATAGCAAATCTGATTGAATACTTGTTTGTTGAGAGTCCATTCTGACAGCAACAAGCGACCCGTAAGAGAACGGGAGTGCGATAAAACAATCAGACGACCCAGAATATGACGGACCAAAACTGAACTTGGTGTACTATAACCAACAAACGGATTCTTTCCATTAAATTGAATAACGGAAACGAAAGAGTGCCTCCCTGGTTCCGGAGATACGCCACTACTGTCGAATTAAAGGACAGGAATTTGGGCATGCGTTTCTGAATAATGTTCATGCAATGACATAAAGCAAGCCTAAAAAACATTATTCCGCGGAAGTTAACTGATAGCTAAAAGACTGCGGAACCCAAAGACCCTGGCACTTCGAATCCGTAGGGATCAGTATATATCCCAATCTGTTTGACTGGCAACCGTCATAACAGCCACACTCGGGTCCGGCAACTGCGGCGGCACTCTCTGAGTCAACCACCGAATGTTTGCCCCAGTCTGAATCTCTTGTAACACTAGATAGACAAGAGAATGTATAAATCAAGCAATTCATGGATTGCCGGAAAGTTGCCGTCGAAGAGAAGCTCCTCCGAGAACGAAGCGACTCTGAGAGAGTTCTTAACCTACTATCCACGCGTGGATGTAGCTAGGGCTGCCTCACGTCTAACCAACTCCAATCAGCCACTGAAGGGCGGAGTTATACGTGAACAAACTACTGCCCTCAAAAGAAATTACATTGAGAATAATATCCCGTAAATCTTTTCTTGAAGACGTAATGATAACGCCTCAGTAAGGCGGATTACGTATAATAAAGCGTCTAAGTTAAGTCTAATATACATAATGTCGTTCCCAACATTGAAATTGGAAAAGACATAAACGGTGAAAAAGAATATATGCAGTCTTTAATCACACCGTCTAGACGCATATGAACTCTCGGTATGCCCTGCTCTGCCAAAATAAACTATATGTAAAAAAAGATAAAATGGCAGAAATGAGCCACGCGGACAAGAAACTAAACTATCATGCTTAGTAGCCGTCTTGTATATATATATAAATATATAGCGTCGAAAAATAAAACACATGTTGTAATGACAATATTGGACTGCGTCGGTAAGTCAGGGACAAAGTCCCTGTACCGATCGAAAAATCCGAGTCCAATGACGCTATAAGTCTCTTATCCAAGATCGCAGCAATGAAGTCCGAAAAATAATCACTGGAAGAAATGCCAGAAGATATGAAAGGCATCTTCCGATACTACTAAAGGGAAAACTCGAAATCTTTCGAATCCCTTTCGCCATCCTGTCGGACCCTATAAAGCGTTCGGTCGTCCGTAGCTTGATGCAACCGCGGACCGCACCGACCCAGCGCCGTCGGATAATTCCTGATTCGACCGAGAAACCGTCAATTGCTGGGATGCTGCGAAACAACTGTGCTAACTCGGATAGCACGTCCGTCACTGAGGCCTGAGGAGCAGCGGTCTTACGATGCATTGCCGCAGGAAGCTCCGAGATCGTTACCCCGTGCATACTTCCAATATGCGAGCGAACGGAGTGTATAGGCCTCGTGTCCCTTGGCTACCGGATGGCGCGACCTATTCGCTGTGGAATCACTGAATGCCGAAACTGATCGGATACTCGAGGTCACGTAGCCAATGTGCGGTCGTGTGCCCTGCTGTGAGGATGAGGAAGCATTAAAGACAGTCTCTCGGACTGTCAATATAACGGAGCGTCCCGAGCAACGGACATATGCTCCGAATGTAAAATATCTGAACCACAACATGCGGTCCCCTATGTTGTTGGCTTCCTCCGATCTGTCCTCAATCTGCCGTCACTGGGTGAGTACTAAAGTAATTAAAGTGCTCGCATCACCCAAATCTCCTTCCTAGACCGCAACGGACAAACCCGGCAGCCGAACCATTCGATGAATGTACGCAACACCGGGTGAGCTAGCGAATGTCACTCCGTAAGCGATAGACATATTCCATGAGCACTTATTGCCGCTAACTCTTCATTAACTATGACGACAGAGGCACACTTTTGAAAGACATCTCCATAACTCTTCGAACAAGAAACCAGAAATGCTTGGATAGCAAGCATAAAATAATAATATATATAGCGTCGTTCAATAATTCGAAAGTTTGTGTGACATTATTGGACTATGTCGGAACTGAGGGACGATGTCCCTGAACCGAACCAAAAATTTCTAAGTCCACCGACGCTATCAGTTTCTTATCCGGCATCGCAGCATATGTTGTTCCGAAAGGGAAAGCTTGAAATCCACCGAATCCCTTTCGGTATCCCGTCGGACCGGATGAAACTTTCGGACGTCCGTACCCGCTTCCGCGGAGCGTCCCGACCCAGCATCGTCGGATAAAATATATGCGACAGATTCAGTTGATGCTGGGATGCTGCGATAAACTGTGCTATTAAGGAAAGCACGTCCGTTCCCGAGGCCTGTGCAGTAGCGGACTTACGATGCATTGCCGCTGGAAGCTCCGTGTACGTTGACTCCCGCATACTTCCTATGCGAACGTCCGGAGTCTGCAGGCCTCGAGTCCCCGGCTACCGACCCAGCGCTGTCGGATAATTCTCGATCCGACACCGTTTCTGTCGGCTGCTGGGATGCTGCGATAAGCTGTGCTATGTGCACAAGAATGTCCGGCGTCGAGACCTGCGGAGGCGCAGTCTATCGCTGCTTCGCCGAGGGCAGCTCCGCATCAGATGGCTCCCGCATACTTTTCCTATGCGAACGTCCGGAGTCCATCGGTCTCGAATCCCTGGCTGCCGGATGGTGTGACCTGGTCGCCGAAGAATCCTTGATCGGCGAAGCTGGTAATATATCGGCGGTCACGCAGCCAAGGTGCGGTCGTGTGCGCTGACGAGAAGAGGAAGCCTTAGCAGTCTCAGCGGACTGCCTATACAACGGAGCGTCCCGAGCGACGGACGTATGCTCCGCTAACGACACATTTGTACCACAACATCTGGGGCCAGATGTTGTTGAACGAGAGAGGGGCCTCTCTCGCTTGCCGTCCGGAAGGACCGGAACGAGCTATGAACCGGACTAAAAGGCTTCCTCCGTTCTCCCTCCGATCCGCCGTCACTGGGTGTGCATTAAGTTAATTTTATAGTGCTCGCATCACCCCAAAATTCCTTCTAGACCGCAACGGACGAACCCGGCTGCCGAACCATTCGGTGAATGGACGCTACACCGGGCGAGCTAGCGGACGTCAAAGGCCGTCGAACCTACTAGGGTCCTCTTAGGCAATTGGCGTATTACATGAGCACTTTTCCGCTAGCCCTTCATTAATTGTGACGACGGAGGCACACTGTTGGAAGACATCACAGATACATCACCCTAATCTTGATCGTCTGAAATAGAAATTGATAAAGTAGAGTGACCCTGCGGGGAAAGGACCGGAGTGTCCAAATCCCCAACAACATACCGTGACATACGCTTCCCATATTGTCATCGAAATCATACGATACAGAACCGGAGTTAATGCGAGTACACTGACCACATATAGAATGATAATAAGGTCAGAGGAAGACTTCCTCTTAAAACAATAGATCAATATCCTTTCAATGTGAAAAGAAAACAAGTCCTGGTACTCGCACTAACCCCTGGCAATCAAAATACATAATAATAATATGATCCATTAATATAGAAAAAATAATTGAAATCAAAATATTTTGAAAAAATATTTTTTCAGAACAGCCCAAGTTTCTGAAAAGTAACGTTGAGCCCCAATGGATCCCAAGCCTAAGTGTGGACAAAAATTTTAAAAATATTTTAAACAATTTATTCAACACTTACGAACAATAATAATGTATCTAGTTATGATTGAAATAACATAAAGATATTATTATTTAGAAATCCCCCCCTCACACAGAGGGCTGTTGTAAATGTAAACAATGAGTGTAAAAACACTAAAATAAGACTCCAGGCACCCAGGCCCGAAATCAGTTACCAAAAATACACCATCTGATGCAAAACAGAGACTTCCAGGGAAGAAACTGCAGAACATCAGATGGTAGATGCAGAACACAACGCCTAACCACCCGTAGGTGAAGACGTAAACATGGGGAAAGAACAGAATTCATTCTGTTATTCAGCTAAACTCCCAAGAAATTTTAGTAATAATAATTACAGAAATTATGCCAAAAGCATGGGAGAATAGCAAGGGGGAACTTAAAGGACAGGGAGAGAGGAAAAACACTTGTAAAAACAGTGTAACTAAATAATCAGAATGACAACAAAATGGCTGCTGCCTTGAAAATAGGTAACTTAACATAATTTCATTAAAAAATTTTAAGTTACAGCCCTGATAATATTCTGTCACACATTCTTTTCCTCTCCTCCTTTTCTATCCTCCTTAGAATCACCATTTCACTAATATTTATGTGTCTGGCATCATTTAAACTGAGATTTAAAAGCACAAAGATCAGTCAGATGTTAACTGATGAAGGGCCAAACTTAGAATGATAAATGGCGCCAATTTCGGAACGTCCTTGACACTGCGCATGCGCAGTAGGGGCGAAGTGTGGAGGGCCTCTCAGGACATGTTTTCTTTAGTTTTAGATGCAAATTTTGGGGATTGGGGGGCAAAATTTGTGTTTGGCCCTATATTTTAAGAGTTAGCACCAGCTATGTCTGGGTCATTGGTACAGTATAAAAATGTGGCAATGGTGGCGCAGCCACATGGCAGCTGAAAAATCCGAAACCTTCGTGCGCATCTACATACCCCACTGCAACATTTGAGCATGGTTTTAGCATTTCGAATTACATACCCTAGGAGCCTTTCATCGGAAACGGTCTAAGAAAACACAAAAGTGGCAACGGTGGCACAGCCACGTGGCACCCGAAAAATCCGAAACCTTCGTGCGCATCTACAGACCCCACTGCAACATTTGAGCATGGTTTTAGCATTTCGAATTACATACCCTAGGAGCCTTTCGTCGGAAACGGTCTAAGAAAACACAAAAGTGGCAACGGTGGCACAGCCATGTGGCACCTGAAAAATCCGAAACCTTTGGGCGCATCTACAGACCCCACTGCAACATTTGAGCATGGTTTTAGCGTTTCGAATTACATACCCTAGGAGCCTTTCGCCGGAAATGGTCTAAGAAAACACAAAAGTGGCAACAGTGGCACAGCCACGTGGCACCTGAAAAATCCAAAACCTTCGTGCGCATCTACAGACCCTACTGCAACATTTGAGCATGGTTTTAGCATTTCAAATTACATACCCTAGGAGCCTTTTGCCGCAAACGGGCTAAGAAAACACAAAAGTGGCAATGGTGGCACAGCCACGTGGCACCTGAAAAATCGGAAATCTTCGTGCACATCTACAGACCCTACTGCAACATTTGAGCATGGTTTTAGCGTTTCAAATTACATACCCTAGGAGCCTTTCGCCGGAAATAGTCTAAGAAAACACGAAAGTGGCAATGATGGCGCAGCCACGTGGCAGCTGAAAAATCCGAAACCTTCGTGCACATCTACAGACCCCACTGCAACATTTGAGCATGGTTTTAGCGTTTCGAATTACATACCCTAGGAGCCTTTCGTCGGAAACGGTCTAAGAAAACACAAAAGTGGCAACGGTGGCACAGCCACGTGGCACCTGAAAAATCCGAAACCTTCGTGCGCATCTACAGACCCCACTGCAACATTTGAGCATGGTTTTAGCATTCCGAATTACATACCCTAGGAGCCTTTCGCCGGAAACGGTCTAAGAAAACACAAAAGTGGCAACGGTGGCACAGCCACGTGGCACCTGAAAAATCCAAAACCTTCGTACACATCTACAGACCCCACTGCAACATTTGAGCATGGTGTTAGTGTTTCAAATTACATTCCCTAGGAGCCTTTCGCCGGAAACGGTCCAAGAAAACACAAAAGTGGCAACGGTGGCACAGCCGCGTGGCACCCGAAAAATCGGAAACCTTCATGCGCATCTACAGACCCCACTGCAACATTTGAGCATGGTTTTAGCGTTTCGAATTACATACCCTACGAGCCTTTCGCCGGAAACGATTCAAGAAAACACAAAAGTGGCTACGGTGGCACAGCCACGTGGCACCCGAAAAATCCGAAACCTTCCTGCGCATCTATAGCCCCTACTGCAACTTCTGAGCATGGATTTAGCGTTTCGAATTACATATCCTACGAGCCTTTTGCCGGAAACGGTCTAAGAAAACACAAAAGTGGCTACGGTGGCACAGCCACGTGGCACCCGAAAAATCCGAAACCTTCGTGCGCATCTATAGACCCTACTGCAACATCTGAGCATGGATTTAGCATTTCGAATTACATATCCTATGAGCCTTTTGCCGGAAACGGTCTAAGAAAACACAAAAGTGGCAACAGTGGCACAGCCACGTGGCACCTGAAAAATCCAAAACCTTCGTGCGCATCTACAGACCCTACTGCAACATTTGAGCATGGTTTTAGCATTTCAAATTACATACCCTAGGAGCCTTTTGCCACAAACGGGCTAAGAAAACACAAAAGTGGCAATGGTGGCACAGCCACGTGGCACCTGAAAAATCGGAAATCTTCGTGCACATCTACAGACCCTACTGCAACATTTGAGCATGGTTTTAGAGTTTCGAATTACATACCCTAGGAGCCTTTCGCCGGAAACAGTCTAAGAAAACACGAAAGTGGCAATGATGGCGCAGCCACGTGGCAGCTGAAAAATCCGAAACCTTCGTGCACATCTACAGACCCCACTGCAACATTTGAGCATGGTTTTAGCGTTTCGAATTACATACCCTAGGAGCCTTTCGTCGGAAACGGTCTAAGAAAACACAAAAGTGGCAACGGTGGCACAGCCACGTGGCACCTGAAAAATCCGAAACCTTCGTGCGCATCTACAGACCCCACTGCAACATTTGAGCATGGTTTTAGCGTTCCGAATTACATACCCTAGGAGCCTTTCGCCGGTCACGGTCTAAGAAAACACAAAAGTGGCAACGGTGGCACAGCCACGTGGCACCTGAAAAATCCGAAACCTTCGTACACATCTACAGACCCCACTGCAACATTTGAGCATGGTGTTAGTGTTTCAAATTACATTCCCTAGGAGCCTTTCGCCGGAAACGGTCTAAGAAAACACAAAAGTGGCAACGGTGGCACAGTCGCGTGGCACCCGAAAAATCGGAAACCTTCATGCGCATCTACAGACCCCACTGCAACATTTGAGCATGGTTTTAGCGTTTCGAATTACATACCCTACGAGCCTTTCGCCGGAAACGGTTCAAGAAAACACAAAAGTGGCTACGGTGGCACAGCCACGTGGCACACGAAAAATCCGAAACCTTCCTGCGCATCTATAGCCCCTACTGCAACTTCTGAGCATGGATTTAGCGTTTCGAATTACATATCATACGAGCCTTTTGCCGGAAACGGTCTAAGAAAACACAAAAGTGGCTACGGTGGCACAGCCACGTGGCACCCGAAAAATCCGAAACCTTCGTGCGCATCTATAGACCCTACTGCAACATCTGAGCATGGATTTAGCATTTCGAATTACATATCCTATGAGCCTTTTGCCGGAAACGGTCTAAGAAAACACAAAAGTGGCTACGGTGGCACAGCCACGTGGCACCCGAAAAATCCGAAACCTTCCTACATATCTACAGATCATTTAGCAACACCCTAGTGTAATTTTAGAACTCCGAATTACATAGGTTGGGACTATTCAGCAAAAAAGTGAAAAAATAACGCATTTTTTAAGTGGCTCCACAGAAGCCACCTGGTGGCACAAAAATTTAAAAGTTGTATTTTTGGGTTGCACAGACCCTATCGAACAACTGTAGAAAGTTACAGCGTTTCGAATTACAAAACCGGACGTACGGACGTACGGTCGTACGAACGGAGATGATGACAATATCTAAACTAGATGGTGCCATTTGTGTGCGAAGCACACTATAGTATATCCCCGCATTTGCACTTTCCTTTTTGGTTAGTGCAGGATACAGACTTGGATAAAAAGGCTTCATGCATGTGTGTGATTTAAAATGATAAAACAGTATTTAATTTCCTTCTGAAGACTCACATGTGAAACTACTTCAATATTTCAAACAAGATACTTCACCCAACATGATGTATAAAGGGTAGTGTTCTGATCACATCATTGTCACATGATTGAAAAACCACTTGGACCCAAATCAAAATTCCAAAACCTTCATGCACATCTACAGATACTATCTGAACATGTTAACATGTTTAAACGTTTCGAATTCAATATCCTAAGAGCCTTTGAGCGGACAAAGATTTTCTGAGGGTAAAAGTGGTTCCACTGGAACCACTTGGACCCAAATGAAAATTCCAAAACCTTCATGCACATCTACAGATGCTATCTGAACATGTTAACATGGTTTAAACATTTCGAATTCAATACCCTAAGAGCCTTTGAGCGGACAAAGATTTTGTAAGGATAAAAGTGGTTCCACTGGAACAACTTGGACCCAAGTCAAAATTCTGAAACCTTCATGCACATCTACAGATGCTATCTGAACATGTTAACATGGTTTAAACGTTTCGAATTCAATACCCTAAGAACCTTTGAGCGGACAAAGATTTTCTAAGGATAAAAGTGGTTCCACTGGAACCACCTGGAACAAAATCAAAATTCCGAAACCTTCATGCACATCTACAGATGCTATCTGAACATGTTAACATGGTTTAAATGTTTCAAATTCAATACCCTAAGAGCCTTTGAGCGGACAAAGATTTTCTGAGGGTAAAAGTGGTTCCACTGGAACCACTTGGACCCAAATCAAAATTCCGAAACCTTCATGCACATCTACAGATGCTATCTGAACATGTTAACATGGTTTAAAAGTTTCGAATTCAATACCCTAAGAGCCTTTGAGCGGACAAAGATTTTCTAAGGATAAAAGTGGTTCCACTGGAACCACTTGGACCCAAATCAAAATTCCGAAACCTTCATGCACATCTACAGATGCTATCTGAACATGTTAACATGGTTTAAACGTTTCGAATTCAATACCCTAAGAGCCTTTGAGCGGACAAAGATTTTCTGAGGGTAAAGTGGTTCCACTGGAACCACTTGGACCCAAATCAAAATTGTGAAACCCTCATGCACATCTACAGATGCTATCTGAACATGTTAACATGGTTTAAACGTTTCGAATTTAATACCCTAAGAGCCTTTGAGCGGACAAAGATTTTCTAAAGATAAAAGTGGTTCCACTGGAACCACTTGGACCCAAATCAAAATTCCTAAACCTTCATGCACATCTACAGATGCTATCTGAACATGTTAACATGGTTTAAACGTTTCGAATTCAATACCCTAAGAACCTTTGAGCGGACAAAGATTTTCTAAGGATAAAAGTGGTTACACTGGAACCACCTGGAACCAAATCAAAATTCCGAAACCTTCATGCACATCTACAGATGCTCTCTGAACATGTTAACATGGTTTAAACGTTTCAAATTCAATACCCTAAGAGCCTTTGAGCAGACAAAGACTTTCTAAGGATAAAAGTGGTTCCACTGGAACCACTTGGACCCAAATCAAAATTCCAAAACCTTCATGCACATCTACAGATGCTATCTGAACATGTTAACATGGTTTAAACGTTTCAAATTCAATACCCTACGAGCCTTTGTGTGGACAAAGATTTTCTAAGGATAAAAGTGGTTCCACTGGAACCACCTGGAACCAAATAAAAATTCCGAAACCTTCATGCACATCTACAGATGCTATCTGAACATGTTAACATGGTTTAAACGTTTCGAATTCAATACCCTAAGAGCCTTTGAGCGGACAAAGATTTTCTGAGGGTAAAAGTGGTTCCACTGGAACCACTTGGACCCAAATCAAAATTCCGAAACCTTCATGCACATCTACAGATGCTATCTGAACATGTTAACATGGTTTAAACGTTTCAAATTCAATACCCTACGAGCCTTTGTGTGGACAAAGATTTTCTAAGGATAAAAGTGGTTCCACTGGAACCACCTGGAACCAAATAAAAATTCCGAAACCTTCATGCACATCTACAGATGCTATCTGAACATGTTAACATGGTTTAAACGTTTCGAATTCAATACCCTAAGAACCTTTGAGCGGAGGATAAAAGTGGTTCCACTGGAACCACCTGGAACAAAATCAAAATTCCGAAACCTTCATGCACATCTACAGATGCTATCTGAACATGTTAACATGGTTTAAACGTTTCGAATTCAATACCCTAAGAGCCTTTGAGCGGACAAAGATTTTCTGAGGGTAAAAGGGTTCCACTGGAACCACTTGGACCCAAATCAAAATTCCGAAACCTTCATGCACATCTACAGATGCTATCTGAACATGTTAACATGGTTTAAAAGTTTCGAATTCAATACCCTAAGAGCCTTTGAGCGGACAAAGATTTTCTAAGAATAAAAGTGGTTCCACTGGAACCACTTGGACCCAAATCAAAATTCCTAAACCTTCATGCACATCTACAGATGCTATCTGAACATGTTAACATGGTTTAAACGTATCGAATTCAATACCCTAAGAACCTTTGAGCGGACAAAGATTTTCTAAGGATAAAAATGGTTCCACTGGAACCACTTGGAACCAAATCAAAATCCCAAAACCTTCATGCACATGTACTGGTGATACCTGAACACATTAGCATAGTTTAAACATTAATGCAAGTGAATGTAACACCGGCCGGACGTACGGACGGAGATAACGACAATATCCCCGACGAAAGCGGGGATAAAAATGCGGGATAAAAATCTTCTGAAAGGCATGCCACAAATACTAGCAATGTCATTCAAACTAATACTCTTGTGGGCAATGCTGCAGATAATTAGTCAGTACAGCATGTCAACCAGTCTACAAAACCTTCTCTGGAATCAAATCTAGAAAATACTAACCGCGTCGAACTGGAAATCATAGAGGCATTTTGTGAGTTATGTCATGATCCAGCAACTGACAAAGCAATATGGTGCACACCTTGTAACAGCTGGTATCATTATGAATGTCTCCATCTATCTGATGAGGAAATAAAGAAATATGAAGAAGAGAGTGAAGAAGAATCATTTACATGTCCATGTTGTACCAATACCTTGAATGAAAGTCACAAGCTATTAATTACTGAAACTCCTATGTCTACAAACAGATTAAGAACAACTAGACTGGAGTCAAAAAACAACAATAAACCTAACAACTCAACATTAGCTGATATTAATCATCCAACGGTGATACATGTACATCAGGACAACAAAGTAGATAACAAACCATAGAACTACTCACCAAAAACACATAATAAATCTCCTAAGGTTTTACGTATACATAAGGTTGACAGCCAAAAGGAAGTAAACGATGGAAACACCATTAAGAAAGTAATAAAAGATTCTGATTCAACTTCATCCAATAATATCAGAAATTTTACTTGTACGTCAAAAACAAATGGAAATGGAGATGGACAATATGAAAATTCATCAAAGACAAATGAATATCGAAATGGACAACTGGGAAATATATCAGCTACTGGAACAACTAAAATCACCTGCACAAAAAGTCCCTGTGAATCAACAAGATATGTGGATACCTCCACCTACAAATATTCCTCCACCTTCTTTTCAACCAAAAGTTATACCTACAAATATTCCTCCTCCCTCATGGCGACCACCAGTTATGCCTACAAATATTTCTCCACCTTCATGGAACACACAAGTGATGTCACCGTATCAATTTAATTCACAGTTCTCACAATCTGTAAATCCTACATATAAGTTGGCATACATGAATGCCCTTCATCATCCAGTGCTTAATGGTGAGGTACCTTGCCCACAGTCAAGAAACATTAATGTTCCAGAAAATTCGAAGCAATATACAAAGTGCTGCCCAGAAAACAAAATGTGTTCATTCAGGTCTAATCATAAAAGTCCAAGACTCCCCAGTTGAGCAGATACACGAAGTTCGATCAGTTGCTGGAAACAAGAGAAAGTATAACAAAAAAAGTGGAGGAAACAAAGAAAAGTACAACAGAGTCATCAACAAAAATGAAGATTGTAACACCACCAATATGACATATAAATTATCTTCATCATCCAACTCAATGAACACATCAACTAACAGTATGGTGAATACTATGCCAACAAATGAACAAAACACCAAGTTAAAATCCACTACAAATGGAAATTTAGAACTAACCACAGCTACAAACAAACATACATGAACACCAGCAGAAAAGACAAATGTAACCGCTGGGAATGAATTAGAGATTGAGAAAGAGTTACCAGTTGATCATGTCATAAATGGGAAACAGTCTTTTTTGTGCGGAGGCCGGGCCACCGAAGTTGTTTGGGTATAGATGGGATACATGCAGAATCCAGTTCCTGTAGTAATAATCATTTTTCAATGACAATAACATCATTTAACACTCATGGAGTAAAGAGCAACTACATATACATCGACACTCTACTACAGGACACAACAATATTATGCCTGCAAGAACACTGGCTATTCAAATTCGAGAACAAATTTTTAAACAACATCAACAAAGATTTTATCTCCTTCTCCAAAAGCATCGATGAGTACGATCCAATCGCTGCATCCCATATTCCACGAGGTCATGGAGGAGTTGCAATAATTGTTAAGAAATCCATCCCAAGTTACTCCTTGATGGACCAGAGAATATCATCGCTATAGAAATTCCAACATCCCACCCATATGTGTTGTAAATGTATACATGCCAACAACTGGAAATAAACTGCAGGAGAATAAATTCAAGGATTCACTGGATGAAATTATGGAGATCAAACTGAAATATGAAAATACGCACACCATGTTTTTCTGTGGAGGCTGGAATGCTTCTTTGAAGATGAGAAATGGACATGTTCGTGACATCAGATTTAATGAATTTCTCACTGAAAATAGACTAGCTACCATTTATGTTGATAAACCAACTTTTTTACCCTTCAATGGTAAGAGCTCCTCACAGACTGACTACATTTTCGTAAATGAAGACAAAGCTCATGACATGGACATAGATATATTTGAAAAAAATCACAAAAATGTCTCCGACCATGTTCCGGTCATCGCTCACACCAGTATAATGTTAAAATCAAAGACACAAGTTAAGAACTTGAAGATAACATCCAAACCGAGATGGGAAAAATGTCAACTTCCGATATATACTGAATACATAGAAAAGCATCTGAAACTTCCCGCTTCACATTCCTCAATTGACAATCTGGAAAGAGAACTTCAACACCTAACAGAGGTCCTCCTGGAGGCATACAGAGTAAGTGTCTCAGATATGAAGGCATACTGCAAGATGAGATCAGGTGAAAAACTTAACAGAAAGAAATGGACTCCTCAAATTCTAAATGCTGTCAAGAAATCCAAAGAATCTTACAGGATATGGAAAAATGCAGGAAATCCTACGGATGAATTCAGTAAAGAGTTAATAGAGAGAAGAAGAGCAAGGAAACATCTCTGTAGACTGCAAAGAATAGAAGTTGCAAAAGAAAGAGATAAGGATATGAAAGACATCATGGATGCTAAGGAGGGTGATTGCAAGCTTTTTTATAAACTCATTTGCAAACAAAGGAAGAAGGAAATTAATCTAACAGATGAGCTGTTGTTAATGATATCAAGCTATCGACACCAGAAGATATATGTAATGGATGGGGAGTATATTTTCAACAACTTGCAACACCATCCAGTGATGAGAAATTTGATGGGGAGCACAAAGCTGATGTAGAAGATGACCTGCAATACATAGAATCAATATGTAAAAAGCAAGGGAAATGTATTTATGAGACATCCAGTGTGAAGATAGTTAAAATCATTCATCACTTAAAAACACAAAAGGCCCAAGATTGTACTGGTATCCAAGCTGAACATCTAAAATATGGTGGTCTACATGTTGCAGAATTCCTGGCTCATTTCATTAACAAATGCTTCAAGCTGAAAAGGGTTCCAGATGCCTTGAAACTTGGAATCATTACCCCAATACACAAAAAGGATGCTATAAACAATCCAACAAAGTATAGAGGAATCACTGTCACTCCAATTGTGATGAAGATCATTGAAAAAGTTCTCATAAGCATCTCAAATGACAACCTAACATCAACTCAATCTAAACTTCAAACCGGCTTCACTGAAGGAGTTTCAGCATCAAATGCAGCTCTGATGATATCCGATGTGATAATTGAAGCGAAAGAGAAGAACTGCCCACTTTTCCTCTCTACACTTGATGCACAGAAGGCTTTTGATGTTGTTCCACATTCCATGTTAATGAGGAAGCTGTTTTTGGACAATATTCAGGGGGATGAATGGCTTTTTCTGAACAACTTATACCAAGATATGACATCCAAGGTTAAATGGAAGGGACATTTATCTAAAACTATAGATATCAAGCAAGGTGTACGCCAGGGTGGTGTCCTGTCAGCGACACACTACAAAAGGTTCAACAACCCATTACTACTCAACCTGGAAAGAAAATATACTGGTGCCAAAGTTGGACATATTAACATCCCTCATGTCACCTGTGCTGATGACGTTGCTCTACTGTCGCATGACGATATTGAACTTCAAATGATGCTATCAGAAGTGGAAGATTATTCCCACAGAGAAAGATACAACATAAATCCATCAAAGAGTACTGTATCTACATATGTCGCCAATAAGAATGCATGTTGTATGGATAAATCATTTGAATTTGAGTCAAGAAAAATTGAAAAAGTAGATTCTGTGATACATCTTGGAACTGAAAGAAAAAGTGATGGAAATAGTAGTGTAGACAGCAGAATACAGAAAGGAAGAAGAACGCTCTATGCATTGATGGGTGCGGGCCTAAATGGATCTGGTGGGCTCAATCCTCAGGTTTCTGCTAGCATTTGGAAGGTATTTATTCTACCAAGAGAACTCTATGGAATTGATGCTGCTCCACCTTCGGCCTGTGACATTGCTCAACTAGAACTGTTCCAAAGAAAGATACTGAAGCAGTTACAGTCTCTACCGCCTCGAACATCCAACACAGCAGCATGTGGTCTCCTAGGTCTACCACCAGTAGAAGCAAAAATTCACAAGAAAATATTATCACTTTTTGGAAACATTTGCAGGAAAGAAGGATCAGTGGAGAGGGACATTGCTCAGAGGCAACTAGCAATGAAAGATTTAAAATCTGGCAGTTGGTTCTCAGGTGTTCGGCAGATTCTGTCAAAATACAGTCTCCCATCAGCTTTTGACATTCTGAAGTCTCCACCACAAAAGGCAAGATGGAAAAAAATGGTCGATCATCACATCAATGAATTTTGGGAGTCAGAGATAAGAAAAGAAATTTCCAGCAAGTCTACTCTAAAATTTATCAACCCAATGGCTGTCACAATTGGACAGCCACACCATGTATGGTCTACAGTAAGGAATAACTGCCAAGACATAAGGAGAGCTGCATTGAAAGTGAAGCTGCTAGCAGGAGTGTACACATTCCAGGTCAACAGAGCAGCATTTTACAATGAGAGTCCAACATGCAAATTAGGTAACAATGAAGAAGAGAACATTCAGCACTTCCTCACAGCCTGTGACTTTCCAGAAATCAAAAGAACTAGAGAAACAGCCATGGAGAACTTGAGAAGCATTCTACCTGTGTCTTCCTTCACTTCAATTACTAACAATCCTACCTTTCTAACTCAGCTCATACTGGACTGTTCCTTTGACTCTGTCTCAGTGTTTCTTGATCTGAACTATTCTGTGCTAGAGAATATAGAGCAGTGGAGCAGAAGATACATCATGGACCTTCATCAACAAAGATCATTGGCCTTGATGGAGGATCACAGCAGAAAAAGTTCCTTATCTTAATTGAATCTTTCTAACATTAATTTCACTTGTTTCATTTTATGTACAGAATCAGTGTAAATTTCAAATTCAACTACTCCTAAAGGAGGTGCAGCGAAAAATTAACGCTGGGAATTCATAAAGAAGAAGAAGATAACGCTGCCAACATAAAAGCAGCATGCAATCTTTTACCACCAAATTTCATCTCAATGAGTTGCTTTAACCATACACTGCAGCTTGTCGTCAATGACTCTCTAAGAGAATTCAAAGGAGCAAAGAATGTCATTGCCAAGTGTAAGGATATAGTTAAACATTTCCATCACTGCACAAAGTCCTCAACAAAGCTAATTGAAATGCAGAAAGCAATGAATGTGAAACAACACAAGCTTAAGACTTTCTCAGAGACTCGATTGAACTCCACATATCACTTAGTGGAAAGAATAGTAGAACAGAAGGACCCCCTCAGTGCTGTCTTGTCTTCGCTCGATGTAAATAATCTCACTGCAAATGAGTGGAGGGTTGCTGCTGAAGACTATGTGCAAGCACTGGCACCATTTGAGGATGTTACAACGTTGATTTCGGCTACTAGATATTCAACCCTCTCGATGATCATCCCAGTGCTAAATAACTTGATTGAACAAATGAAAAGCATCCAGATGAACGACTTCGGAATCTCTGTAATAGGAAACATCAGGAAAAGGTGGCCTGGTTTCGTGAGTGACAGACTTATGTTAGTTTCCACTGCTCTTGATCCGCGTTTCAAGTTCTTTGCTTTTTCCGATTTTCTGAATGAAGGAAATGGAGACTCAGACTCCCCAAAATGTTCCGTTAAATCAGATTCCACAGTTGTTAGTGCAGATTCTGATGATGTTAACAAAGTCAGTGATTTGGCGAGAAAATATCTTCTTGATATGCTAACTGAGACTTATGAGAAACATAAAATCACAACCAGACCTTCAACTTCAAGTTCACAAACATCCTCAGACATCATTGACATTGAGTCATCTGACACCAGCATGCCCAAACCATCAGCTTCAAAGGATTTTAAAGGAACCAACTGAGCCTGGAGAAACATCTTCAAAAGAAACCCCAACTTCAAAATCAAAACGAGACTTTTGGAAGAATTATAAACAGAAAGTTGCAAAATGCACAAGTAAATCATCACTGAAAGATGATTTTACTAAAGTTAAATTAGGATTTGAGATGGAAATCGAGAGGTACGAAGCTGAGCCTCCTATTGATACCTCCAACTCCCCCTTTCTTTGGTGGTCTGAAAACATTTCAAGATTTCCAAACCTGGCATCAGCTGCAAAACAAGTATTATTCATTCCCAGTACTTCGGTACCCAGTGAAAGGTTGTTTAGCAAATCGGGACTTGTCATCTCTGAGAGGAGGTCGCGGCTGCAACCAGAGCTTGCAGAGAAACTCGTTTTCCTGAATCACAACCTGAAATCTTTTGAAGAGACCAAATTTAAGCTCTAGTCTTGAGACTGCTGATGTCCAGAAACTTCAGTTAAATCAGTTTCAGTTATATTAGTTTCTATCTGATCGTTTTGTTTGCTTAATTTTGCCAAAAAGGCTCTTGTTAAAGTTGCTTTAGTTTTTACATTTTGTTTTGTAAATGCAGAATACAGACTTATAAAAGTTGAAATGAATGTTGTGCCATATCATTTGGAGAGTCAGGTTGAGTCAGACACTCAGGTGACACAGTAGCTGTCTTTCGGTCTAGTCTAATCATCAATGATCTTATTAGTTCATCTATAACTCTACATATGCCATCTTTTGTTTTTGGTTAAGCTTCTAGAATCTAGAGTTAGTTTTTTAAAGTTTTGAATAGACCAAGGAAACTAACCGTCACCGCTACCGAAACCGAGATATTTTTACCGAAATCACCGTCACCGTCACCGAATCTATAAAAGTCACCACCGAACATCACTAATCAAAAGCATCCATCTGCTGGATCTGAAGAAGAAGATTTTTAAAGAAAATTCCTCATTTTGAACTAAGTTATCATTCAGGCTCCCACAGTGAGCCCAAATATGAACCCAGGGACTTGGCTTGAACAAACTTGAATCTCACCCCCTAAGGATGCTGCATGCCAAATATCAAAACATTCCGACTGCTGAATCGTCGGAAGAAGATTTTTTAGAAAATTCCTCATTTCGAACTAAGTTACAATTCAAGCTCCCACAGTGAGCCCAAATATGAACCTAGCGACATGGCTTGAACAAACTTGAATTTCAACCCCCCTAAGTTTAGGATGCTGCATACCAAATATCAAAACATTCCGACTGTTGGATCTGAAGAAGAAGATTTTTAAAGAAAATTCCTCATTTTGAACTAAGTTATCATTCGGGCTCCCACAGTGAGCCCAAATATGGACCTAGGGACATGGTTTGAACAAACTTGAATCTCAACCCCCTAGTGATGCTGCATACCAAATATCAAAATATTCCAACTGCTGGATCTGAAGAAAAAAATTTTTAAAGAAAATTCCTCATTTTGAACTAAGTTATAATTTGGGCTACCACAGTGAGCCCATATATGAACCCAGAGACTTGGCTTGAACAAACTTGAATCTCACCCCCCCTAAGCATGCTGCATACCCAATATCAAAAGATTCTGCCTGCTGGATCTTGAGAAGAAGATTTTTAAGGAAATTTGCCTGAAATGCACTAAGTTCAAATTGGGCTCCTATACTGAGCCCAAATATGAACCCAGGGGTCCGATTTGAACAAACTTGAATCAGATCCACCCCACAATGTTGCATAACAAATATCAAAAGATTCTGCCTGCTGGATCTGGAGAAGAAGATTTTCAAAGAAATTTGCCTGAAATGCACTAAGTTCGAATTCGAGCTTTTATAGTGAGCCCAAATATGAATCCAGGGGGCCGATTTCAACAAACTTGAATCAGATCTACCCCACAATGTTGCATACCAAATATCAAAAGATTCTGCCTGTTGAATCTGGAGAAGAAGATTTTTGAAGAAATTTGCCTGAAATGCACTAAGTTCAAATTCGGGCTTCTATACTGAGCCCAAATATGAATCCAGGGGGCCAATTTGAACAAACTTGAATCAGATCCACCCCATAATGTTGCATACCAAATATCAAAAGATTCTGCCTGCTGGATCTGGAGAAGAAGATTTTTTAAGAAATTTGCCGGAAATGCACTAAGTTCAAATTCAAGCTTTTATAGTAAGCCCAAATATGAATCCTGGGGGCCAATTTGAACAAACCTGAATCCGATCCACCCCACAATGTTGCATACCAAATATCAAAAGATTCTGCCTGCTGGATCTTGAGAAGAAGATTTTTTAAGAAATTTGCCTGAAATGCACCAAGTTCGAATTCGGGCTTCTATACTGAGCCCAAATATGAATCCAGGGAGCCGATTTGAACAAACTTGAATCAGATCCACCCCACAATGTTGCATACCAAATATCGAAAGATTCTGCCTGCTGGATCTGGAGAAGAAGATTTTTTTAGAAATTTGCCTGAAATGCACTAAGTTCGAATTTGGGCTTCCATAGTGAGCTCAAATATGAATCCAGGGGGCCGATTTGAACAAACTTGAATCAGACCCATACCAAGATACTGCAAAACAAGTATCAAAAGATTCTGCCCACTGGTTCTGGAGAAGAAGATTTTTTAATAATTTTTCTATAATTCATACGGTGCTATCAGAGTTATGCCCCCTATGGAGCCCCAAGTGGGCATGTCCAATTCATTTGAACAAACTTGAATTGACATATGGTAATGAACATCCATACCAAGTTTTGAGCAAATCGACCTTGCGGTTTCAGAGGAGAAGTCGTTTGAAAAATGTTCACGACGACAGACGACGGACGACGACGGATGGCAAGTGATAAGTTGAGCTCCCTTCGGTGAGCTAAAAACAAGAGGCCACAAGGGGCCTTAATCGCTCACCGGACAAAATGGTTCACAGAAGTGTTTGGGGTCACATTCAGTTAGACATGGTTCATCAACACTACAAAGGAAAGAAGCCATGCAAAGGCAAATTTTATGGAAATGGATCTGAACAAACCTGAACATAACATGCTCCCCTGCCCCCCCCCCCCCCCCTAAACCTGCCCATAGAGAGCCCAAATAATAAGCCAGGGACTCAAATTGAACAAACTTGAATCTGATCCCTCTTGAGATGTTACAAATGTATATACCAAATATGAAAGAATTCTGACTGGTGGATCTGAACAAGGAGGTTTTTAAACAAACGTCCTCACATTGGATTAAGTTAAACTTTGGGCTCAAATAGGAATCCAAAATATTAACCCAGGGAACCGATTTGAACACACTTGAATCTGACCCACCTAGAGATGTTGTATACCAAATATGAAAGGATTCTGATTGGTGGATCTGAAGAAGAAGACTTTTAAAAGAAATTTCCTCATACTGCAATAAGTTAAAATTCGGGCTCCCACAGGAAGCTAAATATCAACCCATAGACCAGATTTGAACAAACTTGAAATGGACCCTCCTAGAGATGTTGTACACCAAATATGAAAACATTCTGACTACACGGTCCAAAGAAGAAACTTTTTTTAAAATTCCCTATATCGCACTAAGTTGATATTTGGGCTCCCACAGGTAAGCAATTTGAACAAACCTGAAACTGACCCACCTCAAGATGTTGTATACCAAATATGAATGCATACTGACTGGTGGATCTGAAGAAGAAGATTTGTAAAGAAATATCCTCAAATTGCGCAAGTTAAAATTCAGGCTCTCATAGGGAGCCCAAATATAAACCCAGGGACTTGATTTGAACAAACTTGATTCTGACCCCCCTATAGTTGTTGTATACCAAACATGAAAGGATTCTGACTGTTGGAGCTGAAGAAGAAGATTTTTAAAGAAATTTACTCAAATTGTACGAAGTTAAACTTTGAGCTTCAATAGAGTGCCCAAATACTACCTCAGGGACCCGATTTGTATAATTTGAATCTGACAACCCCCTATGGATGTTGAATACCAAATATGAAAGGATTCTGACTGGTGGATCTGAAGAAAAAGATTTTTAAAGAAATTTCCTCAAATTGCACGAAGTTAAACTTTGGGCTCCTACAGGGACCCAATTATTAACCCAGGGACTCGATTTGAACAAACTTGAATCTGACCCCAATAGAGATGTTATATACCAAATATCAAAAGATTCTAAATGATGGTTCTCTCGAGAAGATTTTTTTAATTTTAAAAAAAAAATTATGGGTGCTATCAGAGTAATGCCTCTTGTAGGGCTCCCTGTGGACGCAGAAAGTTTTTTTGTACAAGCTTGAATTGACATATGATAAAGAACATGCACACCAAATTTGGTTCAATTTGGTCCAGTAGTTTGGGAGGAGAAGTCGATAATGTAAAGTTCACGACGGACGACGACGACGGACGGCAAGTGATAAGTTAAGCTCCCTTCAGTGAGGTAAAAAAAATGATTTGATTCAGCACTCATTAGCTATTGGACAGAAACCAAATTCAATATGGCCACAATGGCAGCCATATTAAATTGGCGAGCTGGACCAAATCGAAAGGAAACATTGTCTAGTCATCCACAAGTAACTCCTAAAATTATGATTTTAACAAATAAGCGGTTCTGAAGTTATTGGACAGAAACCAAATTCAATATGGCCGTCATGAAAGCCATAATGAGTTGGCCACAGACAGCCATCTTGCTTCAGGTGACTGGCACAACATTGAAAGGAAGCCTCCTCTAGACACCAACAATGCATAATTAAAAAATAAATATTATTTGTGTCAGCATTCATTAGTTTATATTGGATGGAAATCTAATTCAATATGGCCACCATGGCAGACATATTGAATTGGCGAACTGGTCCAAAATCGAAAGGAAACATTGCCTAGTCATCCAGAAGTAACCCCTAAAATTATGATTATATCAAATAAGCAGTTCTTTAGTTATTGGACAGAAACCAAAAGTTAATGGATGGACACTGGCCGGCTGGCTGGTCAGATGGACATACATGATGAAAACATAATGCCCCAGAGAGGGTCAGGGGCATAAAAACCCGAAATTGAACATTGAACTGTTGGATATGAAATTAACAACTTGGTTGAAAATGTAAACATGTTACCCTATGTTTATTTATCCCTGCTCACTCATGTCAAAATACCAAATTTCAAGCAGCAAAATATCCCATAATGCAACTTGGAGTTTAACTCTTTACCCAACGAAACAGACATATCCGCACACGTAATATGCAAATTCAGCAGCTGAAAAAATATTTTTCAAAACATTTCAACAGAACCATATCATGTGACCCCTCTCTGGAACGAGCCCATGAAGCTCATTCCAATGAGGGGTCACATGATATGGTTTTGTTGAATTTTTTTGAAAATTCAATATTGTTTGACAGAGGTTAATCTGTGTCACTCATTTCTTTCAGAGTACAGTTTGTGCCATACACATGTGCAGTTGTTTTATTTATGTTGGAATTTCCTTAACATGCTGATCTCGTTCAGGAAAATTAAACACAAATACAACAACTGTAAATGTGTGCGGTGCAAAATGTTTCAATGGGTGTTACAGTATGTAAAATCACATTGACAGACTGAGTCAGTGACAGGTGTTCCCTTATAACATAAGTTGACAAGTCCAGATACAGATACTTCGAACTTAGTCGGGTTTAATTCGTGGATATGATTGGGTGTCACAGGCTGGCAGTGCAATAGTACGTAAGTACAAGTGGAATACAACTGTTTATACTTATGGGTAACTTACCAGTTTCAGTTTCGAGAAATACTTGCCTAATTATTAAACACCAACTTCTAATTGGGCGCATTTGTCGTGATTTGAGCAGAGCGTTTATCGCCGTGAATTTGGGGGAATATAAAGGCCTGATTTAAATGTATATATAGAAATTATCAAGTGTCCATCAGATGAGTAGGCACTGTATTTAAGTGAAGTATGTGGTCATTTTGGTAGTTCAATATTTGTTTTATTTCTGTCAGAAACCACGTGGCGTTATCAAAATCACACCAAATGGGGAGATTTTTATCATTGGCCATTTCAAGGAAAGTTTATTTAATATGCAAATACAATTATACTGAAGAGCCAAACACAGTTAAAGAATGATTCAACTTCACTAATGCGGGTAACCTCTTTAAATTGAATTTGAATTGCTTTAATAATCAATCAAGGTTAGTACAGTTTAGAATAGGGAATATGTGAACCAGAGAAGCCAGTCATTATCATATTAATAAACAAACTGACAAACTATCAACCGATGAACTGGGATTTGGGGGCAATTTGAAAGATGCTACCAAAAAGGGAACATTTTTGCCGTCCAAACAAGCAAGTGCATTCCCTCCCGAACAGCCACCAGAAGGCTCCATCGAGTGATTCATTAAATAACTTGCTAAACTAATCAGTTATCACTGCTGAATTTATTAACTTGTCAACTTGTGTGATGCAACTTATGAGGTTCATCACAGTGAGATCACTGCAATGCTGTAGGTGTCTGTAACCAATCCACAGGTGGGAGAAGTCATAATGATGTGTAAAGTTGTAAACACAGATCTTTCAAAGTGGCAACAAGATTAATGTCCACTATCCAGTGAATCCAGTGTCCAATATCCACACAAATACGCAAGTAAATTGAAGCAATGCAACAGCAATTAATCTCTCTATGATAATCCCAGTTGAGAAAACATTGTGCGATCATTGCCAATCATGCAATGAGTCAATGACAAGGTGTCGCCCACCTTTCATTGTTTGGGCTCATCCTTGATAAACAAGTAAAATAACGTTTTACAACATTCATCTAGTCGAGATTATAGAGTATTTTGGGCAGAATCACTCCATCAGTGTTGTCACTTATGGTTCCTGGCTTCATACACATTTCTGAAAATTCCAGAGAATCCACGATTTTCCATGATAAATTAGGATAAACTGTTATTTTCAACGTGAAAAAAATGTACAAATCAATGATTTACTAAGAGCAGCAAATCATTTTCAAAGCATTTGCTGTGCCTCGATCGATCAAATGAACTTCGATAATGCTGAATCTGATGTCACCTGTTGGCTTCCAAACATTGTTTTTAAACGTTGTTTGAATTTCAGGTCAATCTCATCTTTCCAGGGTGTGTTGGCGTGTGGTATAACAGGGCTTATATTTCGTCTAAATTTGTGAGAATCCATTTGGATTCTCGTGAAAATGATTGCGAGAATCCATACCTACTATGAGTGTCCCAGGATCCCATGATGCCACCAAGATTGAACCACTGTTGTATACTGATAACACATGTTAACCTTTTACCCAACACACTTTTTTAATTTTAAAAACTAAGTTTTATTATTTTTAAACAATAAATAATAAATAAATGATAAAATAATTAAATGAACAAAATTTACCAATAAAATCTTACAAATATGGCTGTCGTTGGAACCGGCTCAATGAGCCGGTTCCAATGACAGCCGTATTTGTAAGGTTTTATTGACAAATTGTCAGGTTATTTCAGGTCATGTTAGCCTTCTATTGGTTAATTTGTTGCCGCTGTCTTAGTTAAAGGGTTAAATTGACTCAATTTTTTTCACGCGAATCCTAGCAGAGGTGCAGCGAGAATCTACATGGAATCTCGCAGGTTTTATTGCGCGAATCTTTGTGCGAGTCGATTCTCGGATTCTCGTCGAAATATAAGCCCTGTACAAATTATTAATTCAAAAGAGAAGAAAGCAGGTGATAAGGTGTTAAAATTAGGGTTCTTGGATTTTAATAAAATTATCAGTTGTTTAAAAGTATTTGCTACTTAAAATAGTAAAGCTGAACTGAAAGAAATGTGATTAAAAAATCACCGAGAAGCGATAACCACAGGCAGTATTACATGCACCATTTGTATGTCAAGTTGTCAACGTATTGAATTGTCATGCCGGTGGATTATTTCCAACCAACTGTCAATCAGTCAACCATCTACCCGATCCCCCAATGTCCCCTGCGAATAAATCACACAATAATTTACAGGAAATATATTGAATCAGTTTGAATGTTATTGTTTACACACAGATGCAGGAACTCTGAAACAGGGACATATTTCTTTAGAAACCGAAGTACCAAGTCCCCAACTTACCAAAATATGCCACCCACAGGCTTTTAGATTTACGATCTGCCATGATGAGTTGACTTTCTGTCAATTTTGCAGAAAAATTGAAATACCGAAATAAATGATATTTCAGTTTGTTTTCGGTGTGGTTTTCGGTATTCCTGAAATACCGAAACCATACCAAATAATTGGTACACCGCACAGCACTAGTTTGCTACAATGTCGCACAAAGTTCTTTGCTGCAGTATTGCTTGTTCAGTCGACATCATGGATGATACAAGATCAAAGATACAAACTCAAAAAAAGGTGCATCAAACTCATTCTGAGATGCTCATTTTCTGAAGATGTCTGGTCCCCCAAGTCAAGGCCATAGAATGATCTAGTCTGAAAATTACTCAACCTAAATCCACTGGGTTACGTGGCTTTATTTTTTTGGTAAGTATTGTTCTCTCTTGAATGAAGACCAAATATAGTCGTACTTGTTCCTTTTGATTGTAAGCAAAGCATCATAGCTTCTAATCATCAAGAACACCAACAACTGATAGCATTTAGTCCCCCAAAAATCATTCAACAGATGACGGTTTGACACTTCAAAGAAGATTCAAGACCTCAGATATCAGGAAATTGGTGTTTTAGTTTAAATTTTCGAAATTTTCTGGTGCTGTACCAAACACAATTCTAGGCATCAAACCCTAACATTTTACCCCAAGAAGAAACCTGGAATCCCTATCAAAACAATACTTTCAATAGCTAGAAATTTTTAATGACACTGTTTTGTCTGAGGTACCAGGACATTGCATTTCAACAAATTTAGGAGGGTTAACCCTTTACCCAATGCTGAAGATATCAACATTTATTATTTTAAATATACTTTTTTAAAATTTTTCAAAAAAATTCAACAAAACCATATCATGTGACCCCTCGTTCCAACGAGGGGTCACATGATATGGTTTTGTTGAACTTTTTTGAAAAATAATATTTTTTCACCTACTGAATTTGCCTATTATACGGGTGGATGCGGCCGATTCATTGAGTAAAGGGTTAAAAAATACTGGAGAATCTACCAGTGGGATCTTTGACCTTCCATTTAAAAAATATGCTCTGGTGGCCCCTACCAATGACGGGGAGGAGAGGAGGGAAGTCCTCTAAGACTATCCCACCCTCAAAGACTATCTCCCACCACAAGATGATGCGCCACTCAGATGACACCTTCCACTCACGGTCTGGGTTTTTAACAGTGCAAATTTTGTGGCAGGTCAAATTTGCAAAAAATACACTATCTATTCAGTTTATAATAACAAAATTGGTTCTTACCTTTCCATCAAACATTGGTGACTGAAATAAAAAAAAAAAAAGAAACAATTAAGTTGGTCAGCTCATTTGGTTCAAAAAATTTCGAACAGTAATTCTTCTCTTTCAAAATTACAATCAATACAGTGCATTCTATTCAAATCAACACTGAACTATTTCATGATACATGTATGTCAAGCCATAATAAATGCACATCATCATAATATACCACTCAAAGTTTGCTAAGAACCAAATATTTGACACATCATTGTGAAATTTGTTTGTGACATATTTGCGATATTTCTGGTGAATATGATTGAGGAATGTATTGAGATGGTCCCCAGTGTTTACATTAGCTCTCTTGACAGGCAGACTTTTCGTGACAGTCATGGAAAGCATGTACCCCCTGATTTTCATGATGTTTTCGTAAACTGTCTACATGTACATGGCATGTGAAGGGTATTCAATCTTCATTTCAACACAAACCCTTGTGATTTAATGATTGAATATGGCAAATGCAAATGTAAGAAGACATTTGTCTAAAGCAGAAATGTGGTGGGCTGTAGGGATGGTGGGGCAAGGGGCTACCCATCGTCAGGTTGGTGAAGCCCTTGGTGTGCACCATATGGTAATCACAGGAACATGGACAAGATTTCAGCAGTATGGCACACCAGTAAGACGGCATGGTGGTGGCCGAAATAAAGCAACATCTGCAGCTGAAGACCGTTTTTTGATCATTCAGGCCTGTAGGAACCGCTTTGCCACAGCAACCCAGCTTCACAGTGACCTTCAGAATGCATCCCGGGTAAATGTTTCGACGCAGACTATCCGGGCAAGGTTGCAAGAAGGTGTTCTCTGATCGAGAAGACCATGTATTCGCATTCCGCTGTCCCAGAACCACCGCCAGGCACGATATAAATGGGCCATGTACCACGTTGGATGGACCATAGAAAATTGGTGACCTGTCCTTTTTACAGATGAGTTGAAGTACTAGGCTGCCTAGACCACACATATAGGTGTTCTAGGGTATGGAGAAGACCAGGAGAGTGATTCCATGCAGCCAATGTTGCTGAGCATGACCGCTATGGCGGAGGGTCAAACATGGTCTGGGGCAGCATCAGCAGGAATGAACGTACAGAGCTCTGTGTCCTTGAACGTGGTACATTGACTACACAACGGTATATTGATGAGATCCTGGATGTCCATGTCAGATTGTATGAAGGTGCAGTGGGTGATAGATTCATTCTGATGGACGATAATGCCCGTCCTCATGTTGGCCATGCTGTCGGGGAGCACCGACAGAGTGAGGGGATTGAGCGTATGGACTGGCCAGCAAGATCCCCTGACCTCAATCCAATCAAACATGTCTGGAATGAGTTGCAGCTTGCAATTTCAGCCCGTCCAGTCCAGCCAAGAAGTGTCCAGGAGCTTGGTGCCATGCTGGTCCAAGAATGGAACAACATCCCACGGAGGACCACCAGGAACCTGATTTGGAGCATGAGAGGCATTGTCAAGCTGTAATTAACAGTAATGGGTCTTATACTCAATATTGAAGCCATACCAGTTCACTCCGTCACCTTTTTGGCATATTGAAAAAATTTCCTCTTTTACCAACAATATCCATTTTCCATCGTTATCGTATTCAAAAGCTAAAACATAATGTCAAACACAAATAAAATCTTAATTTCTGTACTTAAATCACTAAAGATATAATTAAATAAACTAGAGCGCACTGTCACAGTGCCGAAGCTGCGACGATTTGTGCAACGCCAATGATGTTTTAAAACTCGTTGGTGCAAAAAAAACTTGTTGGTGACAAGTCCATGAATGTGACAGAAATTATTCGAATGACATGCACTATTGAGAGGGTGTAGACATCATGAAGATACATTTGCATACCAAGTATGGTGTCATTCCATCAAGCATTTTAGGAGTTATGGTGTTTTTTAGACTCGTTGGTGACAGACCGACCGACATTGCCACATATAGAGCTGCTCGTCGCAGCTAAAAATATATACACTTTTCATTACAATATTTCATCTAAAACGTAAAACAGGTAGTTGGATGTACTTGGTGCTTAGCAAACTTTGAGTAGTACAAATGTATATGTATATCACCTGGTCAAGAAAATAAACTGCAAATACCTACTGTGCATGTTATCATGACATCCCTTGCTTGTATATACTTTTGTAGGCCCAGCTGGAAAGCAATTTCTTCTGTGGAAATTGCAGAGCATTTTTTAAGACAAAATTTGGTTGCTTTTCAACCACTCAAACAAATTCACTTTTAATATGCGAGAGGAATTATTATTAATTGTATTAGTTTAACCCTGTAGTCCCCAGATTTAATAACTACCATTTATACATTTACAGAGTCGCAGAAGATTTAACAGTGTTTCTACATTATTGTTGGCTGCCTTTACAGGCAGTTAACAATAATGTAGAAACACTGTGAAGATAAATGCATTCTACCAGTAGAGTTCTCAAGGAAGAATGCCCCTTGGATAACTTTTACAGAGTAATATACAATGGGCAGTTTAGGGACTTAAGGGTTTAAGACTCTAGAAGCAGGTTGACTTCTTTTACATATAAGTCTTACTGTCTATCTTTGACCTCTTTGATTTCTATAAATTGGCTGTGGCCAGCCACAGGGAGCACACCAGCCAGTGGTGAAGCAAGAAGCCCTGAAGGTGAGCAAGTCTTGACTCTCGCCATCAGTAGCTACAGGCAGATATAGTCTACCACCAGCTAATTTAGCAAAATGGGAAGTGGGAGGGGGGTGATTTTCCATTTTGAGGAGTATATTGCATTCAAAATGGAGAATAAATCATTAATGTCTAATTGTTGGTTGTCTCCAAAATTGGGAGGTGTGGGGGCATCAATTTATCGAATAAAGCTCTTCCCTAGACATTTACAATTTTGAAATTCTAGCAACTCTCTCCTTCATTCTAAGGTCATTTCACTCAGACAGTATCAGTAGGTGCAGGTCAATTAAAGAGTTCTAGATAATATAACAATGTTAAGTTCATAAGAAGACATAAGGACTGCAATATGTTTCCCTTACGATAAAATGTGTACTAGGTATTACAATTCAGGAGGGATTTGTTTTGACAGCGTTGTATATATCGATGCTTTTTCCGTCTGATGACGTTGACCGGAAACCGAATGTAATTTATAATGTCAACAAAGGCGACAGTTTGGGAATTTACCCGCATGCCGCTCTGTCACTGTGTTTTGAAGAATTTTGATGCCCTAGCTTTCTTCTTCAATATGTGAAGCACATTTGGCCACAAGTTGTTCTCGTGAAATATTATTTTATTATCAGTTCTTGTATGAATATGGTAGCAGACTCAGGGGACGATTTAATTTTTAAAAATTGAACAGCAGTTTACTAACTTGGAAAAATTTTGATTAGCATTTCCTATTATTTATATGTATTTGTCATGTGAAATTGATTAGCTATGGTGGAAAATTGATTTGAAAATCGCTATAGGAATCCAGTTAAATCGAGCCCTGTGCAGACTTCCAGGAACCAATGGTGCCTGCAGTCAACTCTATGAGTTGATTACATACATGTTTCGTGTTCTATGCATCTCAACCTTTATTTTAATGTATAATTTGTGTATATTTAATTTGGATTTAATAATGTTCAACCGATTACCAAAAATGGTAGCCGACTGATTACCGGGTATTTGAGCTCACTATCAGCGATTCTGATGCCAATTCCGATTCTAATACCGTGCACTACTAGACAAGTCGAGGTTTGAAACAGAACATTTTTCATTGTTAAACTTCGTTGCCTGGAGTCACAATAAAATTACCAGTAGTGCACACTTCGGTGGTAAACGTGGCTCTCAGAGCCACGTTTACTGCCCAAGTGCGTAATGGACTGTAACCGCCATTTTTCCAGCATGAACTAGTGATTTTCACAAGTACACTCAATTGTAAGCTTTACATGTCGTTCAACTTGTATGTCCCGTAAAGGGACGTCAAGAAAGATTAAGAATACACATTGTGGTTGTTTCTCAACTTTATTGAATGGTATCATTGACATCATTTTACATTAACAACTGAACAATTGGAGAAGATAATAAAATGCAGTTAATGAATCATCCCAAAATACTTGGCAACAATCAGTTGAACCGAAGTTCCAGGAGCCATTGCCGTTGTGATCCGATTGCCCACAATCAGCCGATTGTGGTTGACAGTTCCGATCATCGGTTGAACACTAGAATTTAAGGAATATCAGAGACAAAGGTGGGAATTTCAAAATAAATAAAAATCTATTACTTATATAATATAGCACCTTAACTGGTAGAGTGCTGAATTATTTTTGGTCATCAGAATTTGTTTGCACATGTTTGCCTTGTTACAATTTATGGGAGAGTGCCTATTGGCACTCTCCCATAAATTGTAACAAGGCAAATCCTAACAGACTAAATAATTTCACTTCAAAGCTGATATGAACAACATCCACAAAATATGAAACCTTTAAGTGCTGGTACCGACACTTCAGAGTAAAGCCCAAATATGGGCTTCCAGCACTCTACCAGTTAAGGGGTCGTCCAATGCAACTTTGGGCATTTCTTTGAAAATTTTCACAATGCCCTAAATATGAATTAAAGTGGTGAATAACGACATATCATATACCAAAATAATGACAAAAGTATAAAAAAAATTGTTTGCTTTTGATGACAAAGAAACTACCAGCCGCATAAGTAGTCGTCAGCTTAAACAAGGAATAGATAGGTAATTCGAATGTCTGAGTTGTAAATAAAAGACTCTACACTCCATACTCGGAGAAAGCATTTTTATCATTTCATCACCAACATGGTGGGATCGCTCAGGGGAAAATGGATGATCATAAATGCTTGATTCTGTTCGGGCAACACGTTTGTTATGAATGCGTGGGTTTGGGGGCAAAGTTGGGAAATGATTTGATTTCCCACGATCTGAAATCTTCAAACATTTCACTGCTGTTTTTGAAACTGGCAGGCGATGTAATGTACAACTCACAACACATTCATAGGAAAATATTCAATTGACAATGTGATAATTGCGAGATACAGTAAACAGTAGTGCTGTTGAGATCCATACAGTAAAACCTGTCTTGAGAGACCACTGTCTTGAGAGACCACCTGTCTTGAGACCACATCTGCCAGGCACCGACTGGTTTTACTCTATAATGGACCTGCTATGGGAGACCACCTGTCTTGAGAGACCACCTGTCTTGAGAGACCACTGTGACCTGGTACCAACTTGTATTTTTATGCCATAATGGACCTGTCTTGAGAGACCGCCCCTTTGAAGACTGAAACCATGACAAAAACTTTTTACCTGTCCTGGAATTGGAAAATCCATTGTGGTTATACTAACAAAATTAAAAGTATTAAAAGCTCTTAATTGGGTTTCAACTGCAAACTCATTAAAGATTTAGATGTTTTTATAAGACCCCTGTGAAAAGATTAGGATTATTGCTGAATAAACAATTTCATACATACTTGAAATGTGACAGATAGGAATAAGAATAAATTTGTGTTGAAAATCTTTTTGTAACAAATTGAAATGGACTGTTATAAAAATTATAAAAATAAATTAGTGTTGAAAATCTTCAATGAAGATTTTCAACACTAATTTATTTTTATAATTTTTTTAACAGTCCATTTCAATTTGTTACAAAAACTTCATAAAAAAGAACAACTACAAAGTAATCACAAAGATCCATTCTTCTCCATTTCTGAATTTTGTGGTTGGTTATCCACTGACTTGAGAAACCCTGAAACCTGTCATGAGAGACCACCTGTCTTGAGAGACCACTTTTGTGTGGCCCAAAGGGCAGTCTCTCAAGACAGGTTCTACTGTACCAGAAAATAAGTGGTCAGACAAGGGCAATGTCAGGTGCAAAAAGGCCAATGTCTGACTAAGGTTCAAAATCATCAGACAAAATGTCTGATGCCAAAATTACCAAGAAAGTTCAGTGATCAGAACATCATGCATGCTGGAAATCATGTACATAACTAGCAAGCCTAAAATTAGTGATTATTGTGATTTCTGGCCCTGGCATGTTGGGAAGTGTGAAGAAAGTGACTGTACAGCTCATCAGTATTAACAGCATGTGAAGAAATATGATTTGATATGGCCATACATGTATCTAAATTATGTCTGAAGGGTAATTCAGTTCCAATTCAGAATGAAATCAATCATACCGTGTTTGGCAGGGCTCATTGAGCCCTGCCAAACAAGGTATGGTTGGATGAATTCTGAGCAGTTTTAAGATGAAGGTGTATGTACACCTGAACGCATTATTTCGAATACTCAAACTCCATTTTGTAATATGTCAGATATCATTCTTAAATGACAGATATGATTTATTTGGTGTCTGACATTTTGTCTGGAAGCGCAATGAAAGTTATTTTCAGGCTTGTTGAGATCAGAATCTGTACAATGTGACGCAAGTGTCCTCAAGGGATTAATACTCCACCGATAATGCAATTCGAACTACTATTATTTAGATGGTGACGATGATCAAAACATAAAAGTGGAAATTATATTTGAAAACAAAAATATATTCACATCAACATACATTACAGTCCTCACAATTGCATATTTACGAAAAAATAATTTTACTGTTGCTGAACTATATTAGTGACGTAAAGAAGGCTTGATGAAGTCTGCTACGAAAAAAGAAGACTAATGTCAAGAATTATCCGAAAGGTTTCTTCCTGTCCAACAAATATAGCGAAATGTCGTGCCATCGTAAATGTAAATATCTCCCTCGCAAAACTGCATTGTGTATAAGACAGATCAACGTCGATTTTGAGCACTGTTAGCAACAGAAGGTTGCACAAATCTATGTGTGTTGACACTGTGTGGACAAAAATAGAAAAAATCCGCTAGGCGGACTAAAATTCACACAAATTACCAAAATGAGACCACAACGTGTCATAAGTGTTTAGATAAATGAATTTAATAACCAACACAATTCCGATATTGTTCAGGCCGGTAACCTTCTGCCTATAAAATTAGTATTGGTAAGCAGATCAGTCATAAATGTTCTTAAATCTCATGAGAAAACAACAGTCAAGCCTCCCCAAACAAGCAACTATGGAAGGCCGATAGATCCAAAACAAATGAAGCATACAAAATTATGTACATAAATGAATTGGAAGCCAGGATTTCTAACTAAGTGTAGCCGATTGGTGAAAGTATTCTGCACGTAGGACAGGTAATTTTTTGTTGTTTTGGCCACACTTGTCACTTGAACATTCAAATGACACTCTTGGCAGCTGCATTTCTCATGCAACCCCAGAAATGGACACATATAACACTAAATGAGGACATTTGGCAGTTTACCCTTCTTTAGTGTATCAATCTCATCGTATTTTAACTATTTGATACAGATCTCATGCAAAATGGCACAGGACTGTGGGGTTATGGTCACAGCAGACTCACAAAAGCCACATTGGACATTCTTCATTTTTCATTGATGCACTCTCTCGTGACTCCATACTTATTCTTCTGAACTGTGTGGATTTGACCCTTGGTGAACTTCATAAAAGGTAAACAAACACAAGAAAAATGGCAGCCCTTTTGAAACGTAGGCATCCTAAATTACAATTGGTCTGGTGGCCCGTTCCTTACAAGAATGATAAAAAGATTTCTACGAGTCTGTACTAGAAAGAATGCAGAATTTAACTATTCAATAAATTTAAGGCCAAATGTGCTTTACATATCCAAGAACAAAGCTAGGGGATCAAAATTCTTCAAAACATGACGACAGAGCTGCATGGGGGTAAACTCCAAAGCCTTTGCTTTTGTTTATGTATGAATATACTTTCGATTTCCGGGCGACGTCATCGGACAGAAAAAGCGTGTAAAAAGAACGCCGTTTAAAAACAAATAATGAAAAAGATTGCCTTCATACAGTATACTGTTATTAGATACAGATTGCACAGTTGCATTATTCAATGCAAGGTATCATGATACCTGTTGAAATTTCTTAGAATTACGATTTTGTTTTTTGATGGAAATTTGTGGCATCCGAGTGATTTGCGTATGTCTGTGGAGCATGGAAACCATCTTCAATAAAAAATGCAGACAGTGTTGTCCTTTTCCAAAATGCAGTCCTATCGCTGCACTCGAAAGCATTTTGAATGCCTAGCTTTGTTATTGAATATCTGAAGTACATTCGGCCAAAAGTTGTTCTTGCAAAATATTATTTTATTATCAGTTCTGGTACGAATACGATAGCGCACTTCCAAGAACCAGTGGTGCATGCTGTCAACTCTGGGAGTTGATTACATAAGGCTAAAAAAAAAATACCTGTGCTTAGGGTAACCCGACCGACCCTAAAAAGTTAAAAAATTTATAGTAATTTATATATTTTTTATACTTACCAATGACCCAGACATAGCTGGTGCTAACTCTTAAAATATAGGGCCAAACACAAATTTTGCCCCCAATCCCCAAAATTTGCATCTAAAACTAAAGAAAACATGTCCTGAAAGGCCCTCCACACTTCGCCCCTACTGCGCATGCGCAGTGTCAAGGACGTTCCGAAATTGGCGCCATTTATCATTCTAATAACCAGTGCCTGGTAAGCGCTATGTACTCAGCGGGGAGGCAAGAGTTCCCAACTCCTGGGAGGGCCATCCCCGTCTGGGTCATTGGTAAGTATAAAAAATATATAAATTACTATAAATTTTTTAACATTTTTATACTGTACCAATGACCCAGACATAGCTGAATAGTAAAAAGGCTGGAGGGCCAAGGACATAGAGCAAAATGGAATACGCTCAATAAAATAAAATAGAGTCATCCCCTGTAGGGAAAAAAAAGTAATAGGCCTTACATGTATCTTTCTTATTTATGATAAATTAGAAAGATACAACACCTTCCAAAAATTGAGCTTCATACATCCATGTACTCTATTAATATCCAATAATCCTTATACTAATAATTTTTAAAGTAAGCCAATAATAAAGTAAGTCTAGAGAATAGAGACTCTTATACTCCTAAAAGTGTGTGAGAATTGCATAATCATGTCCGTTGACATATGCAATATTCAAAAGCTATACTTTAAAAACTAAGACTTGAATGAATTTTATAAACTTAAACTTCTCACAAAACAACCATCCCAATAACAGCTCAGAATTACTAACTCCGGAGGAGGTATCCCCTTGTTTTCATAGTAAAAACAGGTGACCCAAGGGAACACCCTCCCCCCCCCCCTTTTTCTTGCCCTGGGTCAAATAGCCCAGAGCGAAGAGGGCAGCCGAACGGAGACACTGCCGAAACAGACAGCCTACCTAGCTATAGTAGCAACTGTTAAGTGAATGACATTCTGAGCAGTAGATAATAGACCTAACAATAGAGGCCTCCAGAAATGGACTCGATATTTCTGAGATAAAATTCATGAATGTGGATGGCTGAGCGCAATGAGCAGCCTTCAAAAATCTATAATAGCAACACTATTAATGTAAGCCCAAGAAGTAGAAGAACTCTTACTTCATGAGCCGAAATCTTAAGCACAACTGCTAAGCCAATGATATACCATAAGCAGTACGCTAGTTAATAGAATCCATTAACAATAAAATGGAGCGTAACGTCCTTCTACTAGACATCAAAGACAGAAGAAGCTTACGCCCTTGTAATAAACAGATATCTGTTTATAAATACATAAACTGTACCCGGAAAGAGTAAAGGCCTATGCCCATACGAAGACGGAAGGACCTTAAAATAATAGGTTCCGGATAATAGGAGCCTAACTCTTATGCAACAATCCAACCTAAATAGTAACGGAAGTATTGATTCCGAAACTATGAAAGTGAAAATCATCCATCGATAGTGCATGAAACTCACTGACTCTACAGTAAAAGAGAAACCAACAGAATTACTGTCAAAAAGGTCAGAATTTGAAAACTACTGTTTCCAGAGGCTCAAATGATAACTTAGCTAAATAAGAACCGAAGTTAAAATCCGTATAGGAATTTAATCTAAAGATTCTAAGTCTATTTATCAAAAAGTTACTAACTGACTTAGATAAAGAGACAAAAGACTCAATTGTAAACTATCGTAGAGTGCATAGGTATGAGGTAACATAAACCTATAACCTAAATAACAACAGGCTGCAGTAGATCTTGTGAAACAAGTATACTAAAAAATAGCAATGAGTAGAATGGAGGGATCAACAATATGAACATAATGATCCCTACACCACGACGGAAGAGCCTCCACTTTAGTCGCATAGAATAGCGAAGAAGAGGATCTCCTATAGTAAGAAATCGCGTCCAAAACTCGTCCAGTACAGTGCTTACAATGCAATACGGACCACACAACGGAATACATGAAGGTTGCGACCTTGCTGGTTGTGATAAAGATGACACGATTTACCCAGTGAAAAAAGATCCTCACATAGAGGAAGATTTCACGTTAAGATCCACAGTAGACAAGAGGGTAAATTACTCATGATCTCTGTGAAGATAGAGATGCTATCAACAGAAATGTATTGTGGTTGTTTATCTTAGCAATACCTGCTAAAACAACAGCGCCGGAGGATACGCGTATCCTATCATTCCGTCCTATAGATCAATAGAGCGTTAACAGTATTAGCTCAGAGATCTGGACAAGCCAACACATACGTCTGCAATTGATTAGCAAGCTGTGTCATAAATAAAACATCATTGGGCGCTCCCATAGATAGCAAATCTGATTGAATACTTGTTTGTTGAGAGTCCATTCTGACAGCAACAAGCGACCCGTAAGAGAACGGGAGTGTGATAAAACAATCAGACGACCCAGAATATGACGGACCAAAACTGAACTTGGTGTACAATAACCAACAGACGGATTCTTTCCATTAAATTGAATAACGGAAACGAAAGAGTGCCTCCCTGGTTCCGGAGATACGCCACTACTGTCGAATTAAAGGACAGGAATTTGGGCATGCGTTTCTGAATAATGTTCATGCAATGACATAAAGCAAGCCTAAAAAACATTATTCCGCGGAAGTTAAACTGATAGCTAAAAGACTGCGGAACCCAAAGACCCTGGCACTTCGAATCCGTAGGGATCAGTATATATCCCAATCTGTTTGACTGGCAACCGTCATAACAGCCACACTCGGGTCCGGCAACTGCGGCGGCACTCTCTGAGTCAACCACCGAATGTTTGCCCCAGTCTGAATCTCTTGTAACACTAGATAGACAAGAGAATGTATAAATCGAGCAATTCATGGATTGCCGGAAAGTTGCCGTCGAAGAGAAGCTCCTCCGAGAACGAAGCGACTCTGAGAGAGTTCTTAACCTACTATCCACGCGTGGATGTAGCTAGGGCTGCGTCACGTCTAACCAACTCCAATCAGCCACTGAAGGGCGGAGTTATACGTGAACAAACTACTGCCCTCAAAAGAAATTACATTGAGAATAATATCCCGTAAATCTTTTCTTGAAGACGTAATGATAACGCCTCAGTAAGGCGGATTACGTATAATAAAGCGTCTAAGTTAAGTCTACTATACATAATGTCGTTCCCAACATTGAAATTGGAAAAGACATAAACGGCGAAAAAGAATATATGCAGTCTTTAATCACACCGTCTAGACGCATATGAACTCTCGGTATGCACTGCTCTGCCAAAATAAACTATTTGTAAAAAAGATAAAATGGCAGAAATGAGCCACGCGGACAAGAAACTAAACTATCATGCTTAGTAGCAGGCTTGTATAAATATATAGCGTCGAAAAATAAAACACATGTTGTAATGACAATATTGGACTGCGTCGGTAAGTCAGGGACAAAGTCCCTGTACCGATCGAAAAATCCGAGTCCAATGACGCTATAAGTCTCTTATCCAAGATCGCAGCAATGAAGTCCGAAAAATAATCACTGGAAGAAATGCCAAAAGATATGAAAGGCATCTTCCGATACTACTAAAGGGAAAACTCGAAATCTTTCGAATCCCTTTCGCCATCCTGTCGGACCCTATAAAGCGTTCGGTCGTCCGTAGCTTGATGCAACCGCGGACCGCACCGACCCAGCGCCGTCGGATAATTCCTGATTCGACCGAGAAACTGTCAATTGCTGGGATGCTGCGAAACAACTGTGCTAACTCGGATAGCACGTCCGTCACTGAGGCCTGAGGAGAAGCGGTCTTACGATGCATTGCCGCAGGAAGCTCCGAGATCGTTACCCCGTGCATACTTCCAATATGCGAGCGAACGGAGTGTATAGGCCTCGTGTCCCTTGGCTACCGGATGGCGCGACCTATTCGCTGTGGAATCACTGAATGCCGAAACTGATCGGATACTCGAGGTCACGTAGCCAATGTGCGGTCGTGTGCCCTGCTGTGAGGATGAGGAAGCATTAAAGACAGTCTCTCGGACTGTCAATATAACGGAGCGTCCCGAGCAACGGACATATGCTCCGAATGTAAAATATCTGAACCACAACATGCGGTCCCCTATGTTGTTGGCTTCCTCCGATCTGTCCTCAATCTGCCGTCACTGGGTGAGTACTAAAGTAATTAAAGTGCTCGCATCACCCAAATCTCCTTCCAAGACCGCAACGGACGAACCCGGCAGCCGAACCATTCGATGAATGTACGCTACACCGGGTGAGCTAGCGAATGTCACTCCGTAAGCGATAGACATATTCCATGAGCACTTATTGCCGCTAACTCTTCATTAACTATGACGACAGAGGCACACTTTGAAAGACATCTCCATAACTCTTCGAACAAGAAACCAGAAATGCTTGGATAGCAAGCATAAAATAATAATATATATAGCGTCGTTCAATAATTCGAAAGTTTGTGTGACATTATTGGACTATGTCGGAACTGAGGGACGATGTCCCTGAACCGAACCAAAAATTTCTAAGTCCACCGACGCTATCAGTTTCTTATCCGGCATCGCAGCATATGTTGTTCCGAAAGGGAAAGCTTGAAATCCTCCGAATCCCTTTCGGTATCCCGTCGGACCGGATGAAACTTTCGGACGTCCGTACCCGCTTCCGCGGAGCGTCCCGACCCAGCATCGTCGGATAAAATACATGCGACAGATTCAGTTGATGCTGGGATGCTGCGATAAACTGTGCTATTAAGGAAAGCACGTCCTTTCCCGAGGCCTGTGCAATAGCGGACTTACGATGCATTGCCGCTGGAAGCTCCGTGTACGTTGACTCCCGCACACTTCCTATGCGAACGTCCGGAGTCTGCAGGCCTCGAGTCCCCGGCTACCGACCCAGCGCCGTCGGATAATTCTCGATCCGACACCGTTTCTGTCGGCTGCTGGGATGCTGCGATAAGCTGTGCTATGTGCACAAGAATGTCCGGCGTCGAGACCTGCGGAGGCGCAGTCTATCGCTGCTTCGCCGAGGGCAGCTCCGCATCAGATGGCTCCCGCATACTTTTCCTATGCGAACGTCCGGAGTCCATCGGTCTCGAATCCCTGGCTGCCGGATGGTGTGACCTGGTCGCCGAAGAATCCTTCATCGGCGAAGCTGGTAATATATCGGCGGTCACGCAGCCAAGGTGCGGTCGTGTGCGCTGACGAGAAGAGGAAGCCTTAGCAGTCTCAGCGGACTGCCTATACAACGGAGCGTCCCGAGCGACGGACGTATGCTCCGCTAGCAACACATTTGTACCACAACATCTGGGGCCAGATGTTGTTGAACGAGAGAGGGGCCTCTCTCGCTTGCCGTCCGGATGGACCGGAACGAGCTATGAACCGGACTAAAAGGCTTCCTCCGTTCTCCCTCCGATCCGCCGTCACTGGGTGTGCATTAAGTTAATTTTATAGTGCTCGCATCACCCCAAAATTCCTTCTAGACCGCAACGGACGAACCCGGCTGCCGAACCATTCGGTGAATGGACGCTACACCGGGCGAGCTAGCGGACATCAAAGGCCGTCGAACCTACTAGGGTCCTCTTAGGCAATTGGCGTATTACATGAGCACTTTTCCGCTAGCCCTTCATTAATTGTGATGACGGAGGCACACTGTTGGAAGACATCACAGATACATCACCCTAATCTTGATCGTCTGAAATAGAAATTGATAAAGTAGAGTGACCCTGCGGGGAAAGGACCGGAGTGTCCAAATCCCCAACAACATACCGTGACATACGCTTCCCATATTGTCATCGAAATCATACGATACAGAACAGGAGTTTGTGCGAGTACACTGACCACATATAGAATGATAATAAGGTCAGAGGAAGACTTCCTCTTAAAACAATTGATCAATATCCTTTCAATGTGAAAAGAAAACAAGTCCTGGTACTCGCACTAACCCCTGGCAATCAAAATACATAATAATAATATGATCCATTAATATAGAAAAAATAATTGAAATCAAAATATTTTGAAAAAATATTTTTTCAAAACAGCCCAAGTTTCTGAAAAGTAACGTTGAGCCCCAATGGATCCCAAGCCTAAGTGTGGACAAAAATTTTAAAAATATTTTAAACAATTTATTCAACACTTACGAACAATAATAATGTATCTAGTTATGATTAAAATAACATAAAGATATTATTATTTAGAAATCCCCCCCTCACACAGAGGGCTGCTGTAATTGTAAACAATGAGTGTAAAAACACTAAAATAAGACTCCAGGCACCCAGGCCCGAAATCAGTTACCAAAAATACACCATCTGATGCAAAACAGAGACTTCCAGGGAAGAAACTGCAGAACATCAGATGGTAGATGCAGAACACAACGCCTAACCACCCGTAGGTGAAGACGTAAACGTGGGGAAAGAACAGAATTCATTCTGTTATTCAGCTAAAACTCCCAAGAAATTTTAGTAATAATAATTACAGAAACTATGCCAAAAGCATGGGAGAATAGCAAGGGGGAACTTAAAGGACAGGGAGAGAGGAAAACACTTGAAAAAACAGTGTAACTAAATAATCAGAATGACAACAAAATGGCTGCTGCCTTGAAAATAGGTAACTTAACATAATTTCATTAAAAAATTTTAAGTTACAGCCCTGATAATATTCTGTCACACATTCTTTTCCTCTCCTCCTTTTCTATCCTCCTTAGAATCACCATTTCACTAATATTTATGTGTCTGGCATCATTTAAACTGAGATTTAAAAGCACAAAGATCAGTCAGATGTTAACTGATGAAGGGCCAAACTTAGAATGATAAATGGCGCCAATTTCGGAACATCCTTGACACTGCGCATGCGCAGTAGGGGCGAAGTGTGGAGGGCCTTTCAGGACATGTTTTCTTTAGTTTTAGATGCAAATTTTGGGGATTGGGGGGCAAAATTTGTGTTTGGCCCTATATTTTAAGAGTTAGCACCAGCTATGTCTGGGTCATTGGTACAGTATAAAAATATAGCCCGCCCCTAAACATTTTATTGCATTTAAATTCCGTTGACTTGAAAACTGGTTCTCATTTACCTATTTGCAACCCTAATCCATTTATAGGCACGCCCGCGACGTCATAAACACACTTGTTTTTCCGAAAGATCGAGGTTCCACTTTCTCTTTGACTTGGGCAATGATGGCGTCAAGCCTTATTTTAATTAAAGTTATACTTGAAACATGTTTTCACGGGGCGGGGGAGGGGACACACATAAGACATTTAAGCCCGAGTGTGCTGGTAAACGAACTTAAGTTCCATTGCAGTTCAGCCTCAACAGATATGAATAATATGACAGCGTTTGATTATATGATGAATCAAACAGCCAATGCTTGAAATGTAAGGAGAAAGATGCAAAGGTAAGAGGCCTTTTATTTTATAAATGTTGATGAAAATGTTTGTGTGCTTGCTTTGTGAATGTTGCGCAATCTGCAAACCCTTGGAATTCGTGGTATTTACTGGAGAACCCCTAAGTTCAGCATATTTGCATATATTATTTGCCATCACCAGATACAAATTTTGGGTAATTACATGTATTTATATTAAATTTTGCCAAGAAAATTGACGCCAATGTTTGAATTCTCGCATTGTTGGGTTTTTTTTTCGGTTTAATTGTTAATGTACTCCGACAAATATATTCTGCTTGGTCTGACAGTGGAAAAGAGTGCAGGTCTGTTCACTGTTTATTCTAACGACATGTGGTATTTTAATGCAGTACTGAATGAAAACCCCTTAATCATTGGCCAAATTCATCAACTGATATTAATATGCAAATTTCATCCAATCAATTTTAACGCTTTTTGAAAGTGGGTCACACATAATAAATTTCCATTGGTCCTTCAGAGACAACACCCTTTGCAAGCATTCGACCGGTGTACAAGTTAACATGTGTCTGACATTTCAAGGCGTCAAAAAGAATGAGTTTTTTCAACATAAAATTGTACTGGCACAGGTTAAAGAGACAGTATTATAAACCCAATCAGCCTTTTAATATTATGTTGTCATATGAAAGTCTGTCCAATTTTGAATATATAATTGCAGAATTGAACCCAGCCGGTTTAATACAGATCTGTAAACTTGTTCATCGTTTGTCTGCAGCCATCTGTCCACCCACTGTTTTATGTAAAAAATGTAGTTTCAAATTGAACATGCAGAACGGTGAAGTGGAGTGAACTGTCATCGGTTTGGTGTCTGAATGTTAAAAAATTTATAGTAATTTATATATTTTTTATACTTACCAATGACCCAGACTTAGCTGGTGCTAACTCTAACAAAACCAGGGCCAAACACAAATTTTGCCCCCCAATCCCCAAAATTTGCATCCAAAACAAAAAGAAATCATGTCCTAAAGGACCTCCATACTACGCCTCTACTGCGCATGCGCAGTGACGCAGACGTCCCAAAATTGGCGCCAATTATCATTCTTACTGGCAGTGCCTGGTCAGCGCTATGTACTCAGCGGGGAGGCAAGAGTTCTCAACTCCAGGGAGGGCCATCCCCGTCTGGGTCATTGGTAAGTATAAAAAATATATAAACTAGAACTATCACTGAAGGTGATTAATACCCCCGCTTTGGGTTTTTAGAGGAATGCACTTCTGATCATGTAGGCGAAGGCCATAAGGAAATGTATACATAAAGATCATTTTTTGTTGTTGAAATTTGTATTTGCATGTGGCCTTCCACAGAACAGCACTGAATACTTAAAGAGCCCACACATATATGGTTTACATTTGGAAAAACACATTTACAATGTGCAACATGTATTCAAAATCGGTTCATTAATGTAGGAGGAGTTGCACACACAAGAATCCCATTTGAAAACCCATAATAAATCCAAGTTAAAGGGAGATAACCTGGTTAAAATTGTCGCAGATAAAAATTTGGAAATATGCGTATGTTCACTTAGTTGTGATAATGTTTGAAAGGTTTCGTCAAAATTGATTGATAAATGTAGGAGGAGTTGCACGCACAAGAATTTCATGTAGAATCCCATAATAAATCTAAGTTAAAGGGAGATAACCTAGTTAAAATTGCCACAGCTCAAAAATTTTGGAATATGCGCATGTTTACTTAGTAGTGATGATGTCTGTAAACTTTTGTCCAAATTGATTGATAAATGTAGGAGGAGTTGCGCACACAAGAATTTCATGCAGAAACCCGTATTAAATCAAAGTTCAAGAGAGATAACCTGGTTAAAATTGTCGCAGATCAAAAAGTTTGGAATATGCACATGTTCACTTAGTAGAGATGATGTATGAAAGGTTTCATCAAAATCGGTTCATTAATGTAGGAGGAGTTGCGCACACAAGAATTTGTTCGGATGGAAAGACATAATAAATCTAAGTCAAAGGGAGAAAACCTGGTTAAAATTGTCGCAGATCAAAAATCTTGGAATATGCGCATGTTCACTTAGTAGTGATGATGTCTGAAAAGTTTTGTCCAAATTGATTGATAAATGTAGGAGGAGTTGCGCACACAAGAATTTCATGTCCGGAAAGACGTACGGACGGATGTACGGACGGACGGACGTACGGACGTACAGGGCGATTCCTATATAGCCCCCACTTCTTCTAAATTACTATAAATTTTTTAACATTTTTATACTGTACCAGTGACCCAGACTTAGCTGAATAGTAAACAGGCTGGAGGGCCTAGAGCATAGAGGAAAATCCAATAAGCTCAACTATATAGTAAAGAGGTAACCCCTTAAGGAGAAAAGGAGTATTAGGCTTTACATGTATCTTTCTTATTTAATATTAAATTAGAAAGATACACTACCCTTAATAATTGAGCACAATAACATTCATGTTCTCTATTAACATCCAGTATAACCCTTATACTAATTATTTTTAAAGCAAGCCAATAAATAAAGTAGTCCAGAGAATTGAGACTCTTTATAGTCATTTAAAAGTGTCCGAGTATTGTATATTAAAGCCCGTTTGACACTTGACATATACAAATGCTTCACACCGAGCTACACTTTAAAAATAAGACATGAATGAATTTTAACATTAATATTACACTTTAAAACCATCCCAGAATTGACTCAGAAATACTGACTTTGAGGAGGCATTCCCTTGCTTTTCACTATAAAGCAGGTGACCTAAGGAAACACCCGCCCCCCCCCCCCCCCTTCCCCTTGCCCTGGGTCAAATAGCCCAGAGCGAAGAGGGCAGCCGGACGGAGTCACTGCCGGAACAGAAAGCCTGCATAACTATAGTTGCAACTGTTTAGTGGACAACATTCTGAGCAACAGATAACGGACCTAAACAATGCAGGTCTCCAGAAATGGACTCAATATTTCTGAGATAAAAATTCGTAAATGTGGATGGCTGAGACCAATAAGCAGCCTTCATTAAATCTGTAATAGCAACACTATTAGCATAAGCCCAGGAAGTAGAAAGAGCTCTTACTTCATGAGCAGAAATCTTAAGCACAGACTGCTGAAAAGATAAATCTTCATAAGCAGTACGGATAGTTAATTGAATCCATCTAGCAATAGAATGGACCGAAATGTCCTTTCTATTAGGCATCAAAGACAGAAAGAAACATTTCCGTCCCTTTCTGATAAACTGAGATCTCTGTTTATAGATACGTAATGCTCTAACAGGACAGAGTAAAGGCCTACGCCCGTCTGAAGACGGAAGAGCCTTAATAACAATAGGTTCCGGATATTTATTAGGAGCCTGATTCTTAGCTAAAAAACCCACATTAGTAGTGAAGGTGATAGTGTTCCCAACACTACGATAATGAGAATCATCCACCGATAGTGCATGAAGCTCACTGACTCTTCTAGCAGAAGAGAAAGCTAAGAGAAAAGCTGTCTTATAAGATAAGAATTTGAAATCTACTGTCCCAAGAGGTTCAAATGGCTTTTCCTTCAATTTAAGAAGAACCCAAGCTAAATTCCACTTAGGAATTAATCTAAGAGTTCTGGGTCTATTTATCGAAAAGTTTCTAACCAACTTAGATAAAGAGACATTAGATCCAATTTGTAAACTATCATGATGTGCATAGGTATCAGATAACATAGATCTATAACCCTTTATAGTAACAGGCTGCAGTTTGATTTCGTCAAACAAGTATACTAGAAAGTTTGCAATGTCTGGTATAGAGGGATCGAATATATCTACAGAATGATCCCTACACCAACGACGAAAAACCTTCCACTTAGCCGCATAGTTTAGCGAAGAGGAGGTCCTCCTACAGTTAGAAATCGCGTCCACTGCTTGTCCTGTAAAGTGCTTGCCATGCAAGAAGGACCGCACAACGGAAAAACGTGAAGGTTGAGACCTTGCGGGTTGTGATGGAGTTGGCGCGATTTCCCCTGCGAAAGAAGATCCTCCCGTGGAGGAAGCTTTCGCGGTAGGTCCCACAACAGACACCTGAGTAGATTTATCCACGGTCTCTGTGGCGACAGAGATGCTACCAACAGAATCTTGCATTGAGATTGTTTTATCTTTAGCAATACTTGTTGAATTAACGGCGCTGGAGGATACGCATATCCTATCATTCCGTCCCAAGGGATCGACAGAGCGTCTACTGCAAATGCTCTTGGATCCGGACACGGAGACACATACGTCTGCAACTGATTGTTGAGATGTGTCGCAAATAAGTCTATCATTGGCCGTTCCCATTGGTAGCAAATCTGATTGAATACTTGTTTGTTGAGAGTCTACTCCGACGGCAACAAGCGACCCTTTCGTGAAAGGGAGTCTGCTAGCACATTCAGACGACCCGGTATGTGACGGACCGAAAGAAGAACGTGATGTTCTCGCGCAAACAGAAGGATTCTTTTGAACAACGGAACTGAATGAGTGCCTCCCTGATTCCGTATATACGCCACTACTGTCGTACTGTCGGATAGGATTTGGACATGAGCATCGTGAATAATGTCCATCCAGTGACGTAACGCAAGCCAAATTGACATCATTTCCTTGATGTTTATGTGCTTGCACAGGAATTGAGGATCCCAAAGACCCTGGCATCTCGAATCCATTGGGATTAATGATGCACCCCAACCTGTTTGACTGGCATCCGTCATAACGGTAAAACTCGGATCCGGCAACTGCAGCAGAACTCCCTGAGTTAACCACTGAATGTTTGCCCAAGTCTGAATCTCTTGTTTCACTTGATCTGACAAGAGAACGTCTACATCGAGCGAATGAATTTTCACACTCCAATTCTGAGTCAAGAAAATTTGAAGAGGACGTGTGCGTAACCGCCCCATCGGAATGAGATCCGCGGCGGCTCCGCACAGACCTATCAGTCTCATAAATTCTCTCGCCGTGACTTTGTCTGCGTGCAGACAATAGCGAGCGTAACAACTGACTAATTTCGCTCTGGTTAACGGCAGACGAACGAGATTGTTGTGCGTCTCGAAGCTCATTCCCAGATGAGTGAATGACTTGGACGGCACCAGATCCGACTTCTCCTCGTTTACTATAAAACCGAGACGTCGGAGCAATAGAAGAAGATTCTGAACATCGTTCTGAAGCATTAACTCGTTGCCGTACCTCTGAAGAATGTCGTCCAGGTAGGCCGACGTTACCGCAGACGAATGAGCTCGGAAGTAGATCATTACCGAGTTCATTACCCGAGTGAAAGCCCAGGGTGCTAGATTCAATCCGAAGCACATCGCCCGGAATTGATGCACCACTCCTAGGACTGCGAAGCGTAGATACTTTCGGAATGTCGGATGTACCATGACGTGAAAGTACGCATCTTTGAGATCTATGCTCGTTGCATAATTGTTCACCCGAATACTCGCTCTGACCGATCGAATCGTCTCCATATAAAACTTCGGAGCGACAATCAGCTTGTTTATCCAGCTCAAATCTATGACTGGACGGAACGAGCCGTCTGGTTTCGGAACCAGAAACAGATGGCTGTAGAATCCCGGAGATTCCTGGTTTTCTACGATCTCTACCGCGTTCTTCATTAAAAAAGACTGCACCTCTGATAACAGAGCGTCTCTTTTCTGCGGATTTGACGGAAGATGAGTCCACTTTGGACTTCGAGTTAATGGAGGCTTTCGTTTGAAGGATATCTTTACACCTTTTGAAGTCACTTCTCTCACCCAAGGGTCATCCGTAATCGACGCCCATTCTTGTGAAAAGCTCGACAACCTTCCGCCAACCGGAACGCGATAGAGGTTTAAGCCATCACCTCCTGGACCTGCGAGGCCTGCGGTAGGAGAAACCACGTCTTCCACGGCCCGCACCTCGCCCCGTCGACCTCGGGGCGTCCGACCGATTGTCCCAGCCTGAAGGACGTCCCGAACGAGAGTCGCTACCCTGACGGTCTCTCGAATAAGACCAAGAGGACGCACCGGAACCTCTATAGGAACCTCTCTTGGGCGCATTAGACCCAGAAGTGCCTGTCTTATTCGTGTCTGCTGTATCCGACTTCTTAGGAGCAGATTTGAACAACAGAGAATCCTTAGCTTACTTTGTAATTTTATCATAAATAGCGGAAAGCTTGCCATCAAAGAGAAGTTCTCCTGAGACCGAAGCGACTCTAAGAGAGTTCTTCACCTTAGAATCCACTAGTGTGGATGTAGCTAGGGCTGCATCATGTCTAACCAACTCCAGATTTGCCACTGAAAGGGCGGAGTTACACGTGGAATAAGCTACTGCCCTTGAAAGAAGTCTTAAAGAGGATTGTATATCCTGAAACTCTTTCCCCTGAAGGCGCAGTGATAACGCCTTAGTAAGGTGATCTGCGTAAGATAAGGCATCTAAATTGGCTCTGTTAGACGCAATAGCTGTTTCCAACACCGCGGTTGGAATAGAAGCTGACGACGGTAATGATAGCTCTAAGTCTTCCGTCTCGTCGTCCATACGCAGAGGAACTCTCGGTATCCCCTGTCCTGCCGTATCGAATTTATTCCTTGCATTAATGAAAGGCAAGTTGAGAGTATTAGCGGACAAGAAACCTGCTTTCCCCGTCCTGGAAGCAAGTTTAAATATAGCGTCGTTCAATAATTCAAATGTTCTTGCAACATTATTGGACTGCGACGGAAACTCGGGAGCGATGTCCCTGAACCACTCAAAAAATTCAGAGTCCAATGACGCTATAATTCTCTTGTCCGGAACCGCAGCAGTCTGGCCCTACGGAACAACTTGAGGGAGAAAGTGCCGGATGAAGTCCACGGCAGCTTTATGTTGTTCCGAAAGGGATAGCTCCAAGTCATCCGTATCCCTTTCACCATCCGGTCGGACCTCATGATGTTCCCGCTCGTCCGCCCCTGATGCTTCGGCAGAGCGTACCGACCCAGCGCCGTCGGATAATTCTCGATCCGACACCGTTTCTGTCGGCTGCTGGGATGCTGCGATAAGCTGTGCTATCTGCACAAGAATATCCGGCGTCGAGACCTGCGGAGGCGCAGTCTTTCGCTGCTTCGCCGAGGGCAGCTCCGCATCAGATGGCTCCCGCATACTTTTCCTATGCGAACGTCCGGAGTCCATCGGTCTCGAATCCCTGGCTGCCGGATGGTGTGACCTGGTCGCCGAAGAATCCTTGATCGGCGAAGCTGGTAATATATCGGCGGTCACGCAGCCAAGGTGCGGTCGTGTGCGCTGACGAGAAGAGGAAGCCTTAACAGTCTCTGCGGACTGCTTATACAACGGAGCGTCCCGAGCGACGGACGTATGCTCCGCTAAAGACACATTTTGTACCACAACATCTGGTCCCAGATGTTGTTGTACGAGAGAGGGGCCTCTCTCGCTCGCGGCCCGGCTGGACCTGGACGAGCTAGGAACCGGACTCAAAGGCTTCCTCCGTTCTCGCTTACTATCCGCCGTCACTGGGTGTGCATCTATTATGTTTATAGTGCTCGCATCACCCAAAACTTCCTCTTGGACCGCATCGGACGAACCCGGCTGCCGAACCATTCGGTGAATGGACGCTACACCGGGCGAGCTAGCGGACGACATTTGTCTAATCTCCATGAGCACTTTTGCCGCTAGCTCTGAATTCATTTGTGACGACGGACGCACACTTGTAGAAGATAACATGGAAACATCACCCTGTTCTGGTTCCTCTGAAATAGAAACTGAGAGAGTAGAGTGACCTTGCGGAGAAAGAGCCGGCATCGCCCTTTCTCCAGAAACAACATATCGTGACACACGTTTCCAATGTTTCTCATCCCAATATTCACATATAGGACAGGGATTAATGCGAGAACACTGACTACAATTAATACAATGATCATGAAAGTCAGAGGAAGATTTCTTCCTATTACAATTTGAACAATGTCCCTTCATTGTGAAAGAACAACAATAAGTCCTAGTTGCTCGCAAAAACCCCTGACACAAAGATACCTAATAACATGATCCATTAATAAATGAAAAAACAATTGCAAATCAAAATAATTTTGAAAAAATATTTTTTCAGAGAAGCCCAAGTTGCTGAAAAGTAACGTTGAGCCCCGATGGATCCGATGGCAAAGTGTGGTCAAAAATTTTAAATTTATATTAAATAATTAATGAGACACTTACGGATAATATAAATGTATCTTATAGTGAGATAAACTACAGCAAAGGCAAACAGCCCCCCTCAAAAAAGGCTGTTGCCAATGTAAACAAACAGTGTAAAAACACCAGAAAACATGACTCCAGGCACTGAAAAAACTGGCCCGGAATCAGTCATCAAATTACACTCTATCTGATGCAAAATAGAGACTCCCAGGGGAGAATCTGCAGAACATTAGATGGAAGATGCAGAACACAAACGTTATACACCCATGGGTGAAAACGTAACTATGGGGAAAATAACAGAAAACATTCTGTAACCAAGCAACTCTCCCAGGAAATTTTAGAAATGAAATTTCTCAAAAATATGCCAAAAGCATGGAAGAATTGCAAGGGGGGACTTTAGAAGGGTAGGGGAGAGGAAACACTGAATAAGCAGTGCAACAATTAGCAAGAATGACAACAAGAGGCCCATGCCTCGAAAATAGGCAACTTAACATAATTTCATCAAAAATTTTTAAGTACAGCCCTGATTATTTTTTGTCACTTCTTTTTCCTCTCCTCCTTCTATCCTCCTTAGAATCACATTTTCTCCAAAAATTACGTGTCTGGCATCCTTTAAACTGAGATTTACAAGCACAAAGATCAGTGAGATGTTGACTGATGAAGGGCCAAACAGAGAATAAGAATGATAATTGGCGCCAACTTCGGAACGTCCTTGACACTGCGCATGCGCAGTAAGGGCAAAGTATGGAGGTCCTTTAGGACATGGATTTCTTTTGGTTTTAGATGCAAATTTTGGGGATTGGGGGTCAAAATTTGTGTTTGGCCCTGGATTTTTTAGAGTTAGCACCAGCTAAGTCTGGGTCATTGGTACAGTATAAAAATATGACTCTGTGGTGGTTACAAATGGTTTCCACTTCAAAACTGGTTTTGTATGGTTCATAGTAAAAGCAGCGACGAAGTTGACTGTTGTACACATTGTGATGTTTTCGTGGTTATGTGTCCTGAACTGGAACACGTCACGATAATGCCACATTGTCAACTTCAACAACTATTCAGAATTCCCAGAAATGCTAAATAATCATTCTGAAATATTCCAGGAAACAATAAAATTCACCCTAATCCAGATACATTTAGTTGATTTCAAGCCTGAAAAAAATTTTGTTTTGAGTGCCGGCCAAAATGTCAGGCACCAGATAAATCATGTCAGACACTTCAGAACTTAAGACTGACATTCAGAATAACACCTGAAAAATCTTTATAAGTATAAGTTACAATTTAAACTAGAAATACCCCCGCTACCCCCCCCCCCCCCCCACCCGAAATACCATATAAGTTACAGTTAAAACTCGAAATAGCCCCCCCCCCCCCCCTTTTTCTTTACATATATGCTGTCGCCTTTGTAGAGTCGCACCCCCCCCCCCCCCCCCATTTAGGTTGAAAGACTTCCGACCCATACATCTGGGTACATGACCAGAGCTGAATCCACCAGGCTTTGTGTTTACAAATACAGCGTCGCAGGTTTGTAGGGTAAAAAAATGTTTGAAATGCCACAATCACGTCGGTTCTGGGTCGTTTCGGCCTCGTTTTTTTTTGGGGGGGGGGACGTTTCGGCCTCAACTGGGGCCGAAACGTACCGCCTGTCGAGGCCAAAACACCCCCATTTTTTTCTTCTTCTTCTTTTGTTTCGTCTTCGATTTCAAAACATATCGGGGCAGAAATATCCCGGGGCGAAACGTCCCAAGGCTCAACTGTAAAAGGCCGAAACATCCCAAACCTGCACTTAAGATGCCTTGTTACTTTTGTTTATTTTTGGAATGACTGGTGCCATTATGTTGTTCGAAACGTATGTCAAGTGCCCAAGTTGGGCGATATAAATAAATTTATGAGGCGGGATAATTGTTGGAACTGATGATACATCTAACACTCACCCTTGATTGATATAAAAAAAAAATACAATGGTATGTCAAAATGAAACGCATATTATTAATTATGGGCATTCGAGTTGGGCGATAAAAACCGCAAAGATTTGATTTTGTGTGTTTCGGATTTTCCAAAAATATTTTTGGCTTTTTGCAATTGATTTGCTCCTTCAAATGAGTTGCGGTAATTTTTAATCTATCAGGAAAAATTTCCGATTCACGATTTTCTAAGACAGGTTGTGAAAGAAATTTTCTTCTTGGCAAAATAAATGTATGAAATCCGGTTATTTACAGCAGTTGGAGACGTTTTGTCCCTGATATTGGAAATCGGTAGGTGTGTGAGCAGACTGCAAAATTATTGACAGGTGAAACTGGTGAGTGCCGAGATGTTTGGTGATTGAGTGGGCGTATTTTCCATGCAAGTGTTGGAGACTGACAATTGTCGTGGGCGTTAACGATGCTCGATGTTCAATATTTGACAGATGTTTTCCTGAAGTAACCTTACTGCGCAGGTGTAAGGGATACTTCCTTTGAAAGTGTTGTTTACATTTGAAAAAGCCAGTGTTTAATACTGATCAAACCATGAGAGCCTGTGATTTGGGGTAGATAATGTTGGCCTCGGACATTTTGACTGTCTATTTTTATTTGCAAGCGCTACTTTTTGAACAGCTATGTGCGCCTAACATAACGCGCTACCATCGGCATTTACCTGCGCACTGCGTGCACCAGCGCACGCTAAAATCGAAGGACTGCATATTCGCGGCAGATGGGTTAGTTTAGATTGTAGTTCGCGGATCGATCGCGGCCGGAAAAATGACCTCCACAACAACCTTCTCGCGGCCGATCTCGGGGCCGGTGCCGATCGGCCGCGACAAAACACAAACCCTGGGGCCCATATGTTTCGTGTTCTAATTTAAGGAATATCAGAGGTGCGAATTTCAAAATAAACAAAATTCTCGGACTTATATAGCACCCTTAAATCTAATGAACAATTTCCAGTTCAGTACACCAACTGCGCATAAAATTTTTGTTCAAGTGGCGACTGAGATTGGGAAATTTGGGGCTGGGAATTGGGAAATATCATGGTCAAATCAAATGCTAGGGGGAAAGAGTTCCATATTCAAATCCTCCAGACACCCAGAAGAATCTTTGTTCAGTCTCCATCGATACAAAACATATCATGATATGGGAAGATAAATTGTACAACCCAGTTTAAGGGCCTATATAAGTAATGGAATTTTGTTTATTTTGAAATTCTCACCTCTCATATTCCTTAAATTCAGATTAAATATACACAAATTATACATCAAAATGAAGGTTGGGATGTACAGAACACGAAACACATATGTAATCAACTCATAGAGTCGACTGTAGGCACCACTGGTTCCTGGTAGTCTGCTACCGTATTCGCACCAGAACTGATAATAAAATAATATTTCATCAGAACAACTTGTGGCCAAATGTGCTTCAAAGAGCCAAGAACAAAGCTAGGCATTCAAAACACTTTCGAATACAGTGATGGGACTGCATTTTGGAAAAGGACAACACTGTCTGCATTTTTTATTGAAGATGGTTTCCATGCTCGACAGACATGCGCAAATCACTTGTTACCTCGAATTTCCATCGAAAAACAAAATCGTAATTTTAAGAAATTTCAACAGGTATCATGATACCTTGCATTGAATATGGCAACTGTGCAATCTCAATCTAATAACAGTATAGTGTATGAAGGCGATCTTTTTCATTATTTGCTTTTAGACGGCATTTTTTTTACATGCTTTTTCTGTCCGATGACGTCGACCGGAAATCGAAAGTATACTCATACGTAAACAAAAGCAAAGGCTTTGGAATTTTCACCAATGCAGCTCTGTCGCCGTGTTTTGAAGAATTTTTATCCCCTAGCTTTGTTCTTGGATATGTAAAGCACATTTGGCCACAAGTTGTTTTTGTGAAATATTATTAAATTATCAGTTCTGGTGCGAATTTGGCAGCAGACTTCCAGGAACCAGTGGTGCCTACAGTCGACTCTAGACTATAAGTTGGTTACACATGTTTCATGTTCTATACATCCCAACCTTCAATACTTCATTTTGATGTACATTTTGTGTATATTTAATTTGAATTTCAGGCTTGGCAATTTCAGGAGAGCGATTTTTTAGCTCTCCTTACTGCCCTCCTGAAAGAATTAAGGAGAGCGAAAAATTGCCCTTCAAAATATTTTGGTCTTGGATGATTGAGATTACATGTATTATGCTCACATTAAATTTTTGTTGTAAAGCAAAAATGTAATTTAACTTCGAAGTCACATAACATCACGTAATTTCATTTTGAAAGTGGTTTAGTGGTAAAAGGTAATGGCTGCAACCATACCCAAACACAGTTGCAATCATTTGAAGCAAAATGGGTCACAGCAGTATTTTTTTTCTGTCAGTTTCAAGTTCAACAACTGACATCACAGTTTGAGGGGTAATTATTCAAGGAATATTGACACTATAATATACTACCAGTTTCAAGTTCAACAACTGACATCACAGCTTGAGGGGTAATTATTGGTCTGGGATGATTGAGATTACATGTATTATGCTCACATTAAATTTTTGTTGTAAAGAAAAATGTAATTTAACTTCGAAGTCACATAACATCACGTAATTTCATTTTGAAAGTGGTTTAGTGGTAAAAGGTAATGGCTGCAACCATACCCAAACACAGTTGCAATCATTTGAAGCAAAATGGGTCACAGCAGTATTTTTTTTCTGTCAGTTTCAAGTTCAACAACTGACATCACAGTTTGAGGGGTAATTATTCAAGGAATATTGACACTATAATATACTACCAGTTTCAAGTTCAACAACTGACATCACAGTTTGAGGGGTAATTATTCAAGGAATATTGACACTATAATATACAAGGGGGGTTGAAGGTGGTAGTGGTAGGCGTATGACATTCTTGGACAACAGGTCTGGGTACACACATAGTTCCGCGATCCGAACGTAGTGGCTACCCCTCTACGTTCAGATTCTTCCCATTCAATCCTATAGAAAAAGTTCCCATCAAGTTTTTATGGGAACTCAAAACTCGAAATTTGGGATATATATCAAGCTTTCGCCCTTATTACCGGCTGCAATCGATAGTACACGTATTTCCTTACATTTGGGCAGAGTTTATTAATCCAAACTAGGTTTTATCCTTTAATTGTCGTCATTTGTGTACTCGTGAGACGGCAGCGGAGATTTCAAAATCGGCCATGTTTTTGTTTAAATATAAAACAGTAAAAACAATAACCCGGTAATGGCGCCGAAACGAATAGACCTTTTCATCGATGCGGAATAGGAAATTCGATCGCAGTTGCGCAGAATGGGTTTGATAATCTGCTCTGTGCGAATGCGATCGAGTTTGATGACCTCCTCTGCCCGAATGAGATCGAGATTCCGATTCTGCACCGATGAAAAGGTCTATTCGTTTCGGCGCCATTACCGGGTTATTGTTTTTACTGTTTTATATTTAAACAAAAACATGGCCGCTTTTGAAATCTCCGTTGCCGCCTCACGAGTACACAAATGACGACAATTAAAGGATAAAACCTACTTTGGATTAATAAACGCTGCCCAAATGTAAGGAAATACGTGTACTATCGATTGCAGCCGGTAATAAGGGCGAAAGCTTGATATATATCCCAAATTTTGAGTTTTGAGTTCCCATAAAAACTTGATGGGAACTTTTTCTTTTGGATTGAATGGGAAGAATCTGAACGTAGAGGGGTAGCCACTACGTTCGGATCGCTGAACTAGGTACACACACAGGTCTTGTCAAGTGTGTGTTCGGTTGTTGAGACATCTAGATGTCTAAGAGATTTCGCTTTACCTTAGTAAAGTTAATAAAATCACTGATGTAGTCTGTTGGTTTCAGTTTCAATGAGTTCCTTCAACTGGATACTTAAAATGCTGTGTAAAGCTAATTGCTCTCCCAAGCTGATTGAGGAGGGCGATTTTTTGCCGTCCTGCATTTTTCAGAATGCCAGGCCTGGAATTTAAGGAATATCAGGGGTGAAAATTTTCAAAATAAACAAAATTTCATTACTTATATAGGCCCTTAACCCAGTTTCGAATGACCCAGTTACGAGTTGACCCGGTGACGAATCGACTTGCAGTTGTATTTGCTGCGATTGCAAAACGAAAATTTTCATTCTCGCTTAGTATTGTCTACCTGAACCATGACAGCCAGTCGTAGAGATTCCTGTGCTATAGGGTTCTTGCATGTTTTACACGCGGCGCGACCGCTTTTAGCGTACTCAGCTTTAAAGGGATAATCACTCATCACTGCAAGCAGAATGTGATTCAACTTGCGCGGGAGTCAACAAAATGTTTTTTTCCAGCGTACTTGAATGGAGGAAACCGAAACCAGTTTCGAACCATGCCACACACTACACAGGCGCTGTTCGATCTTTGAAACAGAATTATTACGTAACTGGACATACTCGACTGTAAAGTTCCAGACCTCCATGTGTGTGTGTGTGGGGGGGGGGGGGGGGGGGGGGGTGGGGGGGGGTCCTACTAAATACCGAAGGATACCGAGGTGAAGGAAAATAAGTAAGTAAGAGTTGTTTAAAAGGTTTAAATATATGTGCAGACATATAATTTAGTCCACTGAAGCAAAATATGTGATATGACCGTTGATTTATTCTAGTAAATGCAAGATATACAGACCGAGCTGTCGCCAAAAACTGTCCCTCTGTATTTAGAAGGTAGCTTTATCATTAATAGGCTACCTCGGTGGGGATCGGGAAGAGTCAGCCCTGGGAAGATTCGACCTTGGATTTTTCGACCCTGGGAAGATTCGGCTCGTGTGATCAGTGACTGACTGCTAGGGGGGGGGGGGGGGTGGCAATTGACATAATTGACAAGTGACAATATTAATGACAATGACAAGAGGTTTAAGATAATTATTTAATAGTTCTAATAACATTATTTGACGACAACTTAACAACACAAAAACCTCAAACACTACAATTTTTCATATTAAATACATATATACAAAATGTCAAACAAAACACTGGTTGTGGAACAATATAATCATTTAAAGACATGTAGATGTAATTACAAAAGTTATTTTTTAGTTTTTCCTTGTCTGTAAATTTTATTTTTAAACAAGGAGGCATTCGGTCGTTCTAACATCTACGTCTCAAAAGTTGTTTCATAGTGAATCTATTTCCTTGTCAATTGTAATTTATTTCCTTTAATATTTGGCATACAATGTTTCATATTCAGGATGTCTACTTGGCCAAACGTAGACAAAGGGTCATTGTAAACGGCCACACATCAGATTGGAAACCAGTCACCAGCGGTATACCACAAGGGAGTGTCCTTGGACCAATACTTTTTGTGATCTACATAAATGACATGCCAGACTGTGTAGACTCTCCACTGTACCCTTTTGCTGATGATACCAAAATATACCGTCCTATAGGAAGAGAGGAAGATGAAAATATATTACAAAGAGATCTGACAGCTTTACAAGAATGGTCAGACAAATGGTTACTGAAATTTCATCCAAACAAATGTAAATTAATGAGGATCTCAAACAAAAGTAAAAAAAAATGGCCAATAACAAAGAACACTACTTAAAGGACAACAAAGGTGAGAGAGTTATATTAAGCACATCGACAAACTAAAAAGACATTGGAGTTATCATAGAAAAAGAATCTAACATTTAAAGATCACATATCAACACAAACAGCAAAAGCGAATCAGACCATGGGCCTCATCAGAAGATCCCTCACATTTCTTGATGAAAAAAATTTCAAACTAATGTACCAGGCTCTTGTTAGACCTAATCTTGAATATGCAGCTTGCATCCGGAATCCTTATAAACAGAAAGACATAACCCTGATAGAAAAAGTACAGAAGAGAGCTACAAAACAGATACCAGCACTGAAAGGTCTATCATATCCAGAAAGGTTGAAAAAGTTAAATTTACCAACTTTAAAATACAGAAGACTTAGAGGAGATATGATAGAGCTATTCAAGATTACATATGAAATTTATGATAGAGAGGTCACTAGAAACTGGTTGGAATTTAGCCCAATACAAACTACAAGAGGCCATGACTTTAAATTCAAAAAGAATCAAAGCAATCTGGAGCTCAGAAGAAAGTCTTTTCCTAACAGATCAATAGACATCTGGAATGGGCTACCAGAAATACTCATGTGCTGTGAAACAGTGAGAAACTTTGAAAAAGGACTTGACAGATTCTGGTCAGAGATAGACCTAAAATTTGATTTTAGAGAGAACTATAAAAAACCGGAACACAAAAAAATTAAATACAGATGCGGATATAGAGGCAGAAATGTCTGCGTCCATAGAAGATCATAAGGTATCATAAGGTAAGGTATGAATGATGAATGAAAAGTTTCAGCGCGCCTGCAAAGAGGTAAGAAATATTTTTCACAAAGTAGACCAAATTCTTATCAAAACTCATTAAAAAAAGAAATTTCCTTAAAATATGTAAAATTCTGATCAAAGATCATTAAAATATATTCAAATAATAACTTTTCTAAATAACTGAATAAAATATAAATTAAAAAAAAATTAAACTCAAAGTGAGAATATTCGGCCAACCACCAGGGCCGAATCTACCCGGCCGAATCTTCCCAGGATTGATGCCCCGACCTTCCTGGTGTCTGGGTGAAGTGCGTAAGTGCTAATATGGTTTCACAAGACAGAGCACTGTAAAATTTTATAAAAGTAAAACTCCCATCACCTTTTATCTCGGTTTTGGATAGGCAGAACTGTTGGCAATTGCCACTGTTGACTTTGTGCCGTTATTAGGGTTTTGTGGCTTACTGTGATAAGTATCGTTCGGCTATGCCCGAAACACTCAAAGATGCAGCTTGTATTTAGTATATGTGTATTTACAGTATATTTTTGTAGCTATTTCGGCTCAGTGTCAACGGGTTTAATTTAGCCTTGGTTTTTTGTTAACACTTTTTGTTTTCGAGGTATTCACTCTCTTTACCTGACTATTTTTTTGGGGGGGGGGCAATTGCCGCCGTTTTGGGTTTAGACAGTTATTAATTCGTCGATCCCGTAGGTCAGCCGTGAGTGCTGACCACGCATCTTGTCTTACGGCAAGTTTTTTTTTTGCATCGTTGGCGAATGAAAAATCACTTCCGAAAATATCAATTCCTAATGTAATGATATTGGTCCATAACAATGTTTTCAAGTCTGTCAAGTCAAATCTGGCAATTTCAAAATTCTCTATTCATTTGCAATTTTTATAATATTAACCCTTTACTCAATGCAGACGATATCAAAATTTATTATATTAAATATCATTTTTTAAAATTTCTCAAAAAATTTCAACAAAACCATATCACGTGACCCCTCGTTGGAACGAGCTCAACGATGATATGGTTTTGTTGAAATTTTTTGAAAAATAATATTTTTTCAACTGCTGAATTTGCATATTACGCGGACGGATGCGGGCGATTCGTTGGGTAAAGGGTTAAACATACTCTCATATTTATTTATCCATAATTTGGGGATGTCAGTATGTGTCTGTCTTGGTTCGAATACTTTGGATTTTTAGTTTAGGTAAAATGTCGATGCCAAATATGCAGTCTCCGAAATTGTCAAAATCAAATCAAATCAAATCAAATCAAATCAAACTTCATTCAACAATGTACCTAGGTTTAAATAATATTATACACAAAGCACAATTTTTACATGTGGTACATAGCTGGGAGTCAACATGGCCATTAAGGCCCTCTTCCTGCTGCCCCCCCCCCCCCCCCCCTGCAGATGTTGTTATTATAGGAACATAACAGTGCAAGTACTTTGCAATTTCTTAGCTAATTCGTTTACAGGTCACAAAATACTTAGAGGTAAAAAATAATATGGATTCAAACAACGAACATACTGAATGGGGTATTTGTGCAGGTGGGGTATTTGTTTTAGACTCACTGAGGATTGTACAGTATTATACCCATTCGTAAATAGAATATAACAGTCTCTTGTTTGACTTATAATTCGCATTCCCTTTGTACCAAAATGCTTTCAAAGGGGAATTAGATATGAATGGAAATATTTCTCTTCGTTTCTTTTTTCTTTTTTAGTTTAGGTGAACGGGTATTGTAAGCTCTAGATTTGTGCCATTCAAATATTCATATCATCCAGTAAAAGATGAGCATCAGTAAACTGATGGTTATCCTCGGCTCTGCTAATTGTGTATTTAATTATTCCCAATAATTGTATTATTGTATTCCCAATACGTCAGTTGAAATTTCTTCGTATAAAACAGGGTCCTCTGTCGTGAGAAGTCATGTATCTGAATTGAAGATAATGCTGATAATGTTATTTGCGGTTTCTTTGTTAAATATCTTATGAAGATTGTGGAAGCATTCTCCATCAAATGCCCGGCACATAATATGTGTGTTGAGTTTCGGAAGCAGGCCTTGATTGCAATTGCCGACAAAGAGAACTAATTAACAAGTCTCAATGAGATTAACAATTCACACTGTCGCTTACCTCTGTAAATACTAATTACCAAGCTACCTACTAAATACCGAGGGGATGATTTTTCAGCAAACGCTATTACATTAACGCCCATAATTCTTAAATATGGCATTAAAACTATGCACATACTGCTTAAATCTAGTGATATATTCATAATACACAACCCCATACCCTTTTCAACCCCCGCCCAAGAAGCTCACCCGAGGATGAATATAGTTGGTAGAAAAAATAGATACTGGATACTATCTTGGCCTATTGTAGGCCCTATGTGAAATTTACATTTCTTTTTCTTTTTCAAGCTCGCGCCGTTCATCTTTTTGTTAAAGTGATTGCTAGCTGGAAATTTAATTTTTATTTATTATCGACGTAATAAAATCTCTGGTTCGCCTATTCGCAGACGACTGCATTCTGTACAGGCTGATATCATCATTGGAAGACCATCTCTAACTTCAACAAGATCTGATCTCCTTAGAAAAGTGGACAATTGATTGGGGGATGCGATTTAATGCCTCTAAGTGCTACATAATGTCAATCCACAGAAATAAGAATTCATCCTCTTTTCTTTATACCTTAAACAACTATGTACTGGAACAAGTACAGAACAACCCATACCTTGGAGTTATCATCAACGAAAACTTAAAATGGACTACCCACATCAACAAAACTGCAATAAAGCAAGCCCCACACTCGGATTCATCCGACGAAACCTAAAATATTGCAACAAAAAAACCCTCAAAGAAACTGCCTATATTTCATTGGTACGTTCTCTGCTTGATTATGCAAGCACAGTATGGGATCCTCATTTACAGAATGACATCGACCGACTGGAGAGTATACAACGCCGAGCTGCCAGATTCGTATGTAAGGATTACAAACGCACAAGCAGTGCCACTTCCATGATGAAAGAACTGGACTGGAAACCACTAAAAGATAGAAGAGAACAGCGACTCGTCCTACTCTTCAAAATCGTTAACGACCAAGTGGCCATCCCTGCTGACAATGACATCCAATACAACAAAAGACCAACAAGATCAGCACACAGTAAACAAATTAAAATTCACTCGTCCAACACCGAAACTTACAAAAACTCATTTATAACACGGACTATCAAAGGCTGGAATTCCATCTTGGAAAGCGCAGTGAATTGTGAGACAATCGAGAGCTTCAAAAACTCTCATATCGCGCAACTAGTAGACTCAGCGCGCGAACACTTATCCTGTATAAGATTTAGTCAGTATTGAGACAAATTTCTAGTAAATTACAGATACAGACAGACGCAATTCACAAATAATTTTTAAAAATTGGTAGTCCTACACGGGTCAGTGGGACCTTGGTTCTTTGGCCTCCTATCTCTTTAGGGTGTTTGGACGATTCGACGCTTGAATTGTGGACGATAGGACAGTTGGGCCAGGACGATTCGGCACTCATTTTTATGGACGATCCGGCACTGGAGTCCAGTCACTTAGACACTTCTAATTAACCCTTTACCTAACGCAGACGATATTAAAATTTCTCATTTTAAATATTTTGTTTTCAAGCGTTCAAAAAAAAATTCATCAGAACGTTATCATGTGACCCCTCAATGGATCGAACTCAATGAGCTCGTTCCTATGACGGGTCACATGATATAGTTTTGTTGAATTTTTTTTTTAAATATTGTTTTTTTTCAACTGCTCAGTTTGTATATTACACGGGCGGGTGGGCCCGATTCGTTAGGTAAAGGGCTAAATGAAATAAATAATCGCAATTTAATAGTGGAAGGTTATTGATCCCATGGGGTTTTTGTAAATTGAACTGAATTGAATTGAAACTTTATTTAGCAGCATACTCGGATACAGTTTACGTAAATTAAAATATGGTAGGAATCAAAAAGATGTATACTGCATGGAAATGGCATAGCCGGAGAGGCTGTCTTCCTGACATCAAAGTCGTTTAACTCTTTATCCTCGTTGTTCACAATTGGTAAAGCTCCTAAGAAGACTTTCTGTGAAGCTATCCCCATATTAGGATTAAAACCACTTACACAATGCTCAAAGTAATCCGAAAAGATGAATAGTGACCCGGAAGGACCTATGCTCAGGATAATTGTAGATTATCCCGAACACAGATCCCCCAAAATCACAATGCAAATCTTCCGATCTTCAGTAGTTGGGAGGATGAGATCACTTTATGCTGGGTCACAACTGAGACAGAATGGATTGTTCACAATTGGTAAAGCTCCCAAGTAGACTTCCAGTGAAGCTTTCCCCATGTTTGGATTAAAACCACTTACACAATGCTCATAGTAATACGAAAATATGAATAGTGACTTGAAAGGTCCCATGCTCAGGATAATTGTAGATTATCCCGAACATAAGACCCTCCAAATCACCATACAAATCCTCGATCTTCAGTAGTTGGGAGGATGAGATCACTTTATGCTGTGTCACAATCGGGACAGAATGGATTGGTGCAAGTAATGCCAGAAGAATATGCGTTTAAGAACGAATTGATTATTGTCTTTTTAAACAGAGGCCTGCTGTATTGCCGAACTTCGAGATTTAAGTCATTCCATATTTTCGGGAAAATATGAATCGGGAGATCAGCAGAGAAGCGAGTTCTTGGTTTGAGAGTGCGCACATTCCCTGTTTGCCTTGTCTCCATTCTAGAAGGGTTTGTGTGTATTTCGAAGGTATTTTCAAATGACGTAGGAAGATTATTGTGGTACCAGTCATGCATGAAAAGATACACATGAAGCTTATACAAATCTTCGAACTTCAGTATTCCACAATTTTTAAATAAGGGTTCAGTGTGTGAGATATATTTTCGATTATTTATGATACGAATAGCCTTTTTTTGCAGTGTGAAGATACTACTGGTGGAAGACACATGTCCCCAGACAAGGATACCAGACAACATATGGCTATGTATCAGTGAGAGATACTATATTTTCAGGGCTTTCAAGGGAAGGGTTCTTTTTGCCCTATTCAGGGCAAATATTGCCTTGGCCATCTTTAGGCAAACTGTGGACGTGTGTTGTTTGAATTTTAAATTTTCGTCCAGGTTGATCCCTAGGAATTTGACAGAAGTTTCCTCGTGACTATTGGTAACAAATGGAATGTCTAAGTCGTTCAGAGATATCTTTTTATTGGCGGCATGATACGAATCGTTTTGCGGGTGTAACAACATACATTTTGTTTTACTGGCATTCAGACATAATCCATTTGCGGCACACCATTCACTGATTTTACCGAGTTCAGTATTGGTCTCGTCTAACAGAGAATCTAGATTCCCGCTTGATGTATACGCTGTGGTATCATCTGCAAAAGATAACACCTCAAGTAGTGTAGAGTGGCTGATGTCGTTAATGTATAACAAAAAAAAAGAAGCGGAACTAGAACTGAACCTTGTGGTACCCCAATGGTGACGTCCATTACTTCCGATGTGCTGTTCATGAAGGATACAAACTGACACCGGCTTGTTAGGTAATCTTCAAACCAGGTGTTAGCTAAACCTCTTACCCCGTAACATTCAAGTTTCTTTAAAAGAATCGAATGATTTATGGTATCAAATGCTTTTGAAAAGTCAAGAAAAACTGATAGTGTACAATCCTTTGAAGTTTTATCATTTGCTTCCGATACACTGTTTATTAACTGCAGAATGGGATGCACAGTCGAATGAACCTTCCTGAATCCGAACTGATACTTATATATAAAGTTTTGTTCGTCGAGGAAAGTGTATAGTCGTGAGTACATTACTTTTTAAAGTATTTTTGAAAATGTTGGAAGAATACTTATGGGGCGATAATTGGTAAAACGTTGGGGATCTCCAGATTTAAAGGCAGGAATGATTTTGGCTATATTCATTCGGTCTGGTACCCTACCTACAGCGAAAGACAGATTGATTATGTGTGACAGGGGGTCTGCTATCTCGTATACAATCTCCTTCAGCAGTTTGGTGAACATATCATTGCAATCAGTACTTACTTGATTTGCCTTTTAATTTATTAGCGCAAGTAATTATTTCATATTTATTAGTAGGTGTTATAAAAAATGAATTTCCGTTATTACTATTGCTGAGATATTCTGAAAAGTGACGTTGTGACGGGGGTACTTGTGCACTTGTATTCGTACCAATATTAGCAAAGAATGTGTTAAATCTGTCCGCAATTGTTGTAGGGTCGGATAATTCGATATTCCCGTCCAAGAAGGTGGGAGGAGTTTGTCGGTGGTTATTTGACTTGTAAATGGCCTTTCGCAAGATGTCCCAAGTTTTTTTTTAATATTATGTTTGTTTTCAAGTAGAACTTTGTGTGTATACAGTATGTGAAATGATGACTGTATGAGGCTGCAAACTTTTAATCAAGATTTTGTTATGATTTCTTATTGATTATTCCTTTGTATGTTTTTACGGGAATTTAATATGATTGGTTTGCGCATGGACAAACTGCCCATTTTCAAAGGTGTTTTAAAAATATAATTTCCTTCCATTAACCACCATTATTAAATGATGATAATCTGACAATATCTAGTCATTATTGCTGGGGTGGGGGATTAAACTCAATATTTTTTTTTCAGCTCGACTTAGATTTTTTACACAAGAATGCGCCAAATTTGACATAACAGTTTTGATGAGAGACGCGATATAATATTGGAACAGGCCGACAATTAACTAACTATTTTTTTTTCCTTTTTTGAAAACAGAAAGTAATCGAGACTTTTATTTTTGGGTGAACAGCCACTGATAAAAAAACAATCATTTGCTTCTTTTTTGATGGTGAACAAAAGTTAATCGAGTTAATCATGAAAGGCAAGTGCCGAATCCTCCAACTGAAGAATCGTCCAGGTTTTGATTCGTCCGACTGTGACTCTAACAATATTCTTTGGGACCCTACCTTATTCAAACACAGCTCACTCGGGACCCTGGCTTATTCGGACCTCCGATTCATTGGAACCGTTTTTTCAGTAAGTCTAGCCCTTTACCCAACGCAACGGCCAAACCCGACCAGCGATATTCTCAAAAATCGCCAATTAATTTTCATTATTTTTTTTGTCTCAAAAACATAGGTTATGACCTCTCGCTGGAACGAGCTCGTCGAGCTCGTTCCAACGAGGAGTCATAACCTATGTTTTTGAGACAAAAAAAAAAATTAAAAAAACTAGTTATTCAAGAATGTCTTTTGCAAGTGTCGTCTGCTTTCCATGTCAGGTAAAGGGCTAGTCTCCTACCTTTGCTATTGGTATATACGTATAGATAGATGTTTGCTGATAGAATATTTATATTATATGTATATTATTCGTTACAGATTGGACAACGTACGCTCAGTTATATAAATGACACAATCCACACCACAAGTTTTGTAGAAACAATTTTCTTTAAAATTTATTGGAATTTTTTCTTTCGTAAAGAGTTAAGAGTTATTAGCTTTGTTACGTGAAGGTAGAATTGATCCTAAACAGAGAGTGTTATTTTCATTTCTATTGATTGAGTGTGAAAACGGTAGTAGATGGCATCATATATTTCTAAAGACCAATCTTTTCATTGTTTCGAGAATGAATGTTCAATACGCATTGTGTTTCTTGGATTTTCCTCTGCTAATATCATATGTTCCATTAAATGTCGATGCATTATACATCAGGATGCTCTAAACAGTGTTTCAAAAAGATGTTAACCCTCTAATCTTCAAGTATTCTCTCAACCCATTTCTCCGAGGCTCAAATCTGTATATCTCTTGTATACATAATGTGCAGAGAGGATTATCAATAAAGCACCCCCATAGTGGAGCTTCACCCAAGCAATAATGCTCAAACTATTTAAATAAACTAAACAAAAAAGTCCACACTAATGAGATAATTCCCGATATTAACTAAAATAGCGTGGATGTACTCTATATACATTTGTATTCTCCAATAAAAAAAGCTAATCTAAAAATGTCATCACTTTTCAGCCTACGAACAATTCGTCTGGGGCTACCGTTGCGGTGACGTCAGAACGTGAAGGTCCGAAAAATTCAAATTTGTCTGATTTATATGAACTTTTAGTGTGCCGTAGAGCTAAAAAAAAAAAATAAAAAAATAATATGTTGTAGAGCTCAAAAAATAAAAAAGATAGCTATTTTGGGATTTTTTTTCATAATTTAAAGCCATTTTCGACGTTTTTTTTTACACCACTTTATGTTTTTACACCCCTCCCATTTTGTGACAACACTACGTCAAAAACCACAAAAGATGCTCCCATAAAAGTTAAACAAGCATCGCAAGTAATAGTTGGAAAGATGTTGTGGAACAATTGTATTCTCATTAACGCACCCAACATAACGCTATGACGTCAAATGTGACGGGGTGCAAAAAGCGTAAAAAAAAACAAACCCGTAAACTGTCCACTTTCGGATGGTTTGACCTTGCGACCTTTTAGCATTCATGGCCACAAACAGAAAGTTGAAAACATTTTTAAAATCAGACGTCATTCACCGGAGATATGACGTAAACAACGTCGGGGGTACACCACTCACATTTGCAAAAACTACAAAACACAGCAATAGATTGATAGCACAAACGGCTAGAGGAATAATTGAAGTCAAACATTTCCAATTTTTATCTGCATTACTCGAAGAATGTTGACGCATTGACGTAAATGCCTATCGTGGGTCGGAAAATGTCAGAATTAAATTTCACTTCATGGAGTTTAAATCAAAATTAAATTTCACTTGAAATCATAGGACATAGGACATATTAGTATTCCCGAATACAAAAGTGAACGAATTTTTAAACTCTGCCTTCAAATACCCAAGATATGACGTTAATACCATCGGGCCTATTATTTCATTATTTGAACCCTTTACCTAACATGAAAAGCAGACGACACTTGCAAAAAAAAATTCTTGAATAACTATTTTTTTCATTTTTTGTCTCAAAAACATAGGTTATGACCCCCTCATTGGAACGAGCTCGTTCCAATGAGGGGTCATAACCTATGTTTTTGAGACAAAAAAAAAATGAAAAAAATAATGAAAATTAATTGGCATCTTTTGAGAATAGCGCTGGGCGGTTTTGACCGTTATGTTGGGTAAAGGGTTAAGCCATTTTGGACAGTTTCCATCAAACGCTATCTTGTGATCCAGGTGGCTCCGAATTTATAAATGACACAACTTCAAACTTCATTGACTGTTTTCTGCTTATTTGATATTGCGCAATTTTATTTTTTTTATTTCAAAGCACCTGATGCATGCGCTGCCAATTTTACGGGCTTTTTTCTGTACCTTTTATTTTTCACCTCATTTTGAGCCTTAGCCTTTCTAATTTTCGGTAGTATAATCTTCGCAAAAAATCATATCTTACATGTGGTGCCGTTCTAGAAAATTCTCAACCCTTATACCCGAAGGCTGAGGTGACATCATAGAGGGTCATATGGTCAAAATTTAAAATACGTCCGATTTTTCTGAATTTTTAGTATGTTGTAGAGCTCAGAAAAGAAGATAGCTCGGGTGGGGTTGGGGGTCTTCAAAACATTCTTATACACAAGGGGAGGGGGGGGGGGTGGGTAGGGGGGGGGGGTGACTGGTCCCGCCACGAAGAAAGTCACCTTTTTTACTATCATCAAATTTATACATTTTTTCTGGATACATACACTCTTAGGTGATTTAATGGTGTTTAGGGTAGTTAGAATATATGTGGCATAGCAGATTACCAGCTGTTGTAACTCACAGTTGTCACCATCAAACAGTTGATGATCAATATCGCCCACCTTTCAAAAAGGTTTAAACAAGTGTTGCATGAAGAAAAATCAAATGTTCAATCCAATAAAATCATTTAACCCTTTACCTAACTATGAAAAGCAGACGACACTTGCAAACAAAATTCTTGAATAATTAATTTTGTTCATTTTTTGTCTCAAAAACATAGGTTATGACCCCTCAATGGAAAGAGCTCGTCGAGATCGTTCCAATGAGGGGTCATAACCTATGTTTTTGAGACAAAAAATGAAAAAATAATGAAAATTAATTGGTAATTTCTGTGAATAGCGCTGGCCGGTTTTGACCATTACGTTGGGTAAAGGGTTAAGTTTTCAAATACAGCAAATGTTTGATAGAAAAAAAAAAACTTGAAGAGAGTAGAAAGTTAAACTAAACATAAAATCAAGTAATATTCATTAAGGTGTATTGTAAAATGAATGGCTGCAGCCTGGTTGTGTGTTGAAAGATAGTAAGTAAAGAAAAAACAGGAAGAAAAATGAAAATTAGAATAGGAAAGTGTGACTGAAGCTGGATGAGGCAATAATAAGATGAATAGATGCATGGAGTAAATGAGTTAAATAAAAGAATTCACATATTTTATACAAAACTATGTTTCTTTACAGATATGAGAGATACATGTACAAATGGGCCAAGAATGTGCGCCATCCACATTAGGAAAAGCTTGGTTCATACATATATAATCGAATCCCCACCTCCACGATTAATTCCATCTATTCTTGTCTACCCTGGACTCTTGGATTTTGAAGTGATATGCCCGGTAGTCACGCTCACGACAGCCCATTTTCTCCTAGAAGTACTTGGGATTATCTCTCCATTACGACTGAGTGCAGAACTGCCCTGTGTGATAGTAGATTAGAAATTGCACCAAAATACATTAGAGTTTACCATCGACCGGCCGACCTTGTTGTGTAAGTAAAAAGGAACCCAGACTACTACACTCTATGGAGGTACTGGCATTGATAACTGCACGGTGCTTCACTGTAAATTTAAGCAGTCCAGCGGCTGTCCATAGAGTTGTGCCGTACCGGTAACGCATGATTCACGATAAAGTTGATATTTGGTTAGAGTTCAAGTCAGGGTATATGATCAAGATCCGCAAAATCATTGTGCTGGCTGGCACTGGGGGTTAGAAAGATAGCATCAATACAGTGTACATGCATATGTCCTATGGGCTATTGCCATTTGCTACCCCTTCAGCCCATCTCAACTCACATCCAAGATCCCATTGAATCTAAGTTCGATTCTAATGGTTACCCCTAGTGTTCTGGGGATGACATAAAATTGCAAGGTTTTGTTGCAAATTGCACGAGTGGCCAAAAACACACGGTCAACATTGTGACAGGGAGCTACATCCTACACATCTACTCAAGTTAGTGAATATAATTGAGTTTGTCAGCTCAATGACACCATGCTAAAACACTGTAAGATATAATTTAGAACAATTAGGTTCCATTAAATTATTGTAAACATGAAGTATTTATCTTACTTATCTCTGGTTTTGTTTAAAATCTGCTCTAGTTTTTTTTTTTAATTTTGTGTATTATCTCCCTTTTTGTGTTGTTAGAAAAAGTGGAATAGCAGAAACGGATCAGTAATATGACGAAACAAACGAACAGTTTTGTGTTGAGGATTCATTTTAAGGGGTTGAACTGGGTTGAAGGTGGCGTGCCCCCCCCCCCCCACCACATGAAAAAGAAAAAAATCCTCCCACAAAGGGGGTGGTGGGTGGCCTCGAGGCGGAAAAAAAGTTTTTCCAGCGATGTATGGAGGAATTTTTTCAAGCCCCACCTCCCTCCGGATAGCTGAGGTTTTTTTTGTTTTTGTGTTTCGATCTGGCGCCATTTTATTGTTTTTACGTCACTTCAAAGTTTAGCCTGTTTTTGACATATTTCATTAAAAACGAACAATGAGGTATGCTTTATTGAACGGCTTAGTACTTAAAGGGCGCGACAGACACCTTCCACTCATTGTTGAGCGCTTCGGCGTTGGTCCTGCTTCGTTGGATGATACTGAAATAAATTGACTTTTATTTTTGAGACTTTTGGATCGAATGGTTCAAAAGAACTTGGGTCTAAGGTCTTTGATGTTTGAATTACATTTCAATGAAACCCATTAATCCCATCAGTGATGTCTATGTTTCCTGTATTCTATATGCTTGAAAACAAAGATACAAAAGAGAGACAAAGTCATTAGCGTTTCATTCACACCAAGATCAGAGGCATGCCATTGATTTCTTTGATAGTTGCCAGAGATACTGCGGCTTGGAAGTCTGTATCCTTTTTTTAAGTGACACAACTGTTAACATGATATTCTTATTAATATCTTCAAAATAGCGGGGGAGGAATTCGCTAGAATTGTGCACTTGGTGATACCTTCCTGAAATTTGGCATGATGTAAGGGTAGGCATCAGAGATTTCAAAATCGATCGGCTACAAGTTGGCACCATCCTCTAGCCACCACTAGCAGCGAAATCCAAAATGGCCGCCAAGCGGATCGAAAAAAAGCTATTTTCGCCGATCGCACAACTGAAGCTCCAAACCTAACACCATACATGTGCTGTAATTGATGTGAATGATGGAGTGAAGCCCTTGGAACAAGTTGGGGGGAAGATTAATGGATAATGGGATCAGAATTTCCGTCGATGTGTGCGTCTGTGTGTCTGACTGTCAGTATGATCGTCCGTCCGTAGATAAATTAGTGTTGAATGTTTCTCGGGAATGCAATGGTCAAATGAACATGGTATGAGAGATTCCTGTCAACACATGAACAAGGGTACTCGATAGTATGCAGCAGTGGGGATACTTGGACATTTGATAATCCAATTAAAGTGACAGTCTATTCTCAACTTCCGGCATTTTCGATAGATTTATTTTCTAAGAAAATAAAACTATCAAATTTCTAGAGGAGTTCTGGTTCAATCTCAACACCATAGCGACACGTCTGCCAGCAAGGGCAGTGCTGGAATGAACTCGGGATGCATTAGTTCCCGTTGTTAATTATACAATGTTATCTTGCCAGTATAGAACATTGGCAAAATGGGACTAGAAGGGGTGAGTGTATGTTTGCAGTCATTCGAGGTACAGGAATATTTTTTGACTACAAGTAGTATTCTTCATTTTCGGCCAGTTAAGATGTGGTGTGTTCCAAGTCAGGATTAATGTTGCCGACACTTAATGCCCATCCCTCATGGTATGCTACTTTACCAGGGATATAGAGATATAGCCACCACTGGGAGCCAAAACATGACCTTTGATGTCGATGAGTGGTCGAAATGTTTTAGCGAATAACTTATCGAAATATGATCCGGTATGGCAATTTGATACCTTACGTTAGATTTATTAGATCAACTCAGGTATGGATTCATTGAGACATGAGTGCGCTACAAGATGAAGGATTTCCAAGTTGATTTGCTATGGAGTAGGAACTGACTAGTCACATGTGGCCTATGGCCAGAGAAAGACAAGGATACCATAGATGAACACACGGGTGAACGAAGGTATCAACTGTTGTACAGAGGCAAAATAGTTGGGGATATTGTATCATGCTATGCATGAATTAACACCGTCTTGTGCAGTAAATAACAGACTATTTTCCGAAATCTAAAACTGTATTCCTATACCCCGGACAATGTAGCAAGCCACATGGGATGAACATTTGTTAGCAAAATCAACTCAACTAGAAACATGACATGTGTTAACTGGCCGAAAATGGAAAAAAAAATACCAGAATAGGAGATGACTGGTCCTAACATGACAGTATACTACTCAATATTGTTACAACAGCCACCTTCACACTTACACAAAGGTGTGCACCTTAATCCAGCTTTCAAGCATTTGCAATTGCCCTTGCAGGCCTTGGCACAACTACAGTGGAGCATCAGTGCACATGCAGCACTTGCGTCTCCTAGGTGAGTCCAAAATGGGACCAGAATATTGAGACGTGGATTCCACTCCCATCCGTACTGTGATGGGTCTGGCACACATAAGTGTTTCTGCAGAGCACGATGCCAAATGAAAGATGACACAAGAATTACCCTTTTTACATGTTGATACAGAGCTGCTTTGGTGGGCGGGATGTTTTCCATAGACTTAAGGCCATGTGTGAACATATGCCGTCTCGCATCATTGACACGTGTACTGACACAACTGTTACTGTACATCTGTATGGTGAGTTTTTCGATATGCTGCATATGAGGGGAATCCTCTGAAAAGACTTGCGGATTCTCAGTCAATTCTATCATCATTTCAGTTGATGCGGGAAAATTCATCCATGCATTCCATCCTGTCTTCTTCCCAATGCCGAGCATGCTGGATGTTACATCACAACCTGTGAAGGCGTGGAAGAAAGTCAGGGCCTTACAGTAATCAGGTCCAAGTTGTGAAGCTATCTCATGAATTGGCATATCTTTATATGCCTTTCCAATTCCAAACCCAATCCACAGCTCACTGAGTCCAAGGTCACGGAATGTTGCGAAATGGTGCAAAGACAGAATGACGACATCAGAATCAACCGTGCGAAGAAAAGCTATTTTGTGACCTTGTGAGACTGCATGGTTGAGATGAAGCATCATGCGCGTGTCTGCTTCCTCGTGGTTCGATGGAGATATGTCACATAAGCTAACATCCTTATTGCATAGTACATATTCTCCTGATGTCGTTAACAACTGGTACTCGGATGTTGATGTTAATTTCAGCAGTTCAGCAGACAGGAACTTGAAAAATTCGTCTTTATTCTCACTAACTTTCAAGAATGCCTGCCAATTCTTCCCTTTAGGTAAAGGGACGTTCTCGGACACCCGTATCAACCTAACTGCTGTCTCACCGAGGCGTTTTGCTCGCGTCTGATTCTTCAAACTGCCTTCGGGGTAACAGTCATAGATCGCATCAACCCTTGTGGTGTTCGTGTTAATCAGAGATTCGATGTATGGCAATAATTGCAATCGAGCATATTCTCCAAACAGATCCGCTTTCTGTGGTTTGATTACATGGACTACAGCAGGCATATCCAAGATGACAACTGAAGCTTGTCTAGCTGCTGAATTCTTCCCTTGTGCAGGAATAGCTGGTAAACAATTGAGAATTTGAGATTTTGTCCCACTCCGTAGCTTACCTCTATCGGATAATGCTGGCGGATCACGTGCATTCTCGTGCATGAAAAACTCATCCATGTTTGAATCAGGCCGGGCTTGCAGTGAAACGAACATCTGGGTAACTATTGCGGCAGTTGCTTTACTTGACATGAGTTTGTCTCGGCCTTTGTCCAGGTTGGCTGGGGGTGGGTTAAGGAAGGTATATATATTTGCCTTGGGAATAACATCATTCAGGGGTACGGTGCATTCCACAAGCCTTTCCTTCAAGAAAGTGGAATATAAATGCTTGCCCCTTTCGGGTAATGACCGTAAACTCTTACTAACTTCGGGGTCCATATATTCACCAGTATCTAATGTCACCAGCTGACCACTAGTTTCATCATAAGGGTTGATAATGAGTCCCTGATTCACCAGATCGAGGAGAGATTTCAATTGATTCAGAAATTTTTTCTGCTCTGATACCGAACTTTCCGGGTGTTCCGTGTTATCTGATGATGTTGTGTGGAAACTTGCATATTCATACTCATCTATAACACGCAGAACTTCTGACCTTGAAAGCTCAATAACGACTTTCTCTTCAGCCTGGCCATAGAGACCTTTTGGACCACTGTCTTCTTTGAGTAGTTGGATACTATGTTCTTGGCTCTGATCTAAACCCATCATACTGAACTTCCTCTCACTACGCTGGACCACAAAATGGCCTTCCATGAATTTGTTGTGGATTGAAGGATGCCGCCTGGGTAGCTGAGACATGTCTCTCAGAAATACGGGGACCCACCGACAATAATTTGTATGTCCTAGGGCAAAAAAGTAACTGCACAACTCATCGATAGAACACAGTGTACCAGGCCAGTTACCGATTCGTTGGTTCCGAACGAATTGACAGCTTGTCAAGAGAAAGTTCCGAACGATTTCACCCCAATAGCGCGCAGTTGGAGATTGTGAAAGAATCCTCTGTTCCCACATTTCAAATGACTCATGGGGCCCAGTCTGCTGACAGTAAATCTCATAAGCATTCTTTCTGAGGATCTCAAGCCAAGCTAGAGTGAGAAGATATGCCTGTCGCGTCCTCTTGACATGTTTCCCACCAAGTAGGGATGATGCTACACCGGGTGTGAATATCTTTGCGAGGTGAAACATTCGCTCCCAACCAGAACCACCCATAAGCTTACCACCAGCTTCTTGGGTGCACATTTCAAGATGCAGGAATCCAATCATACACACCATTCGATCCTCACCTATCTCCTCTGGGAACAGCCATTGACATTTTTTCTGCCTGGCATACAACGGACAGTCACCTTCAATGACAGGTATCTGGCCGGGGTTTACGAAAGCAGTAGCTTCCCTGACCACATACATAGCATGCTTCTGCATACTGAGTGAGTCCGCTTTCTGCTCACTGAAAACAGGGAATACCCCAATAACTGCACGAGGTTTGACATTGTCTTGATCTTCATGTTTTGAAAAGAAGCCTGAAAAGGTCACAGGGACTTCATCAAGCTGCCAGCTGCCATCAACCTTCCCTTTATTGCTGATCTGTGACACATGAGACAACCAGTCATTCTCTCCCACGTTCAAATCTGCATATTCATTGGGCCGTACATTACATTCATCTGGAGATTCAAGCCTGATGTCCCCACCAAAGTCTTCAACGAAAGGAACAAATGCATAGTCGTCTGGGAGTTCAATTTGTGTGTCTTCTGGAACATCTAAACTCAGTGGTGGGGGATCAGTACCCACATTGTCCCTGCTCAGTTGACCAATGAGTGTGATGGACGTACCATGCATATCAGATCTACCAGATACATCAATGTTATCAGTGGTTCCTATCGAGAAAACATTACGTTTGCAGTTAGCTGGGACTACAACACCTTCGTTCTTGAACCGCAGTGAAACAGCTCTCGCGAAACTCCTGCGAACATCCATTACGCGATCATAAGAGACAGAGAGTCCCATTTGATGAAAATCTCTGATAAGATTTTTCATACGATCATGGGCATGCAACTTCAAACCCACATAAAGAGGCATTGGAGTTTCTCTGTCACGTCTCTGGTGAACATTTTGTGCATGTTCGGAGCGTTTCGCTGAATTGCTGATCAACATCTGTGAAATAGTACAAGCCACTCGAGTCTTGGCATTAACAGTCTCATCATCGCCTAAGTTCTGTATACTACATGTGCCCTCAAGTAGAACTCTAAGAAGAGTCAGGAGTGAGTTGGGTACAGGCTCGCTCAAGCAATAAGATGAAAATGATCCCGTGAAAGGAGCTTGAGATATGAGTATGTGTTTACGCAGAAGAAGACCCACATCAACTATCTTTTTTGCCTCTTCCTCAGACACTATACGAGTTAAAGATTCGGACAACAAGGAGCCAACTCGAAACCTACTTGAAATAAACACATCTCTACCCTGTGTGAAGGCGTCCCAGCCATCGCCCAATTTCTGCAACAAATGTTCTTTGAATCGAGTGGAATGTATTTCTTCACTAAGCCAATCAGAACCGACTTGCTTCAACCTCCGACTGTACAGATTCTTGAGATCGACAAGCTTCATCGCGGAATCGTTGTGTTCAACAAATGTTATGAGCTCTGCCATAACGAGAGGGTCATAGGGCAGGCCTGACGCGGAATGTTCGGCGTTCTTCGACTTTTTAGATTTAGCCGCTCGTGCTTCATTGGCAAGCTTACAATAACAGGTTTTGTGATAGTAAAGATCACTAGCAGCGGAATCAAATGCTGCATTGACCCGAGAAAAAACAACCCAGTTCTCGGCTTCCTTTGCCATAATTTTGAGTTTATTGTTATCAGACATTGATCTGCAAATAGGCTCACTGCTGTCACCTTCGCGTTTGTGACAATAAACACACTGGGGCAGTTTCCTGTCACAGCCAGATTCAAAACTTGTCCGTGTTCTTTTAGGACTCAGCGTGGAGCAGGATGCCACTGCCTCATTTCGCTCTCGCTTGTGTAGCACGCGCTGTACGATGTGAGTCCGAATACTGTCACGGCATGTCTTATGATATATTGCCTTATTCGTCAACAGTGACATCGACATACACTCATCACTCTCTCTCATCAAACAATCAATGGTCAAATTATATGGAAGCTCAACGCCATTATCTAGGAAGCGCGTTATGTCTTCCTCAATAGCTTTATAGGCGTCATGAAAACGAGATTCTCTATACGGACGCATCAATTTCTTGGAACTGTCTTGCTGGCAAAAGCAACAACGTTCCCAGTCAGTACTAGTCCGTACACGAAGAGGATTCTCACTCATTCTGTGAATGATTTTTGTGAACAATCGCGTTCTCGAATTAATTTCGACAGACAAATCAGAATTGCTTGCGGAATTACGCCAAACAAGAGATTGTATGGCAAAGAGACTGCTTCATAAAGAGCGTTGTTTCTCCGGGATCAGCGTCATTCAGGTTTGCCTGAATGACGCTGATCCCGGAGAAACAACGCTCTTTTCAAGTTCCAAGAAATTGATGCGTCCGTATAGAGAATCTCGTTTTATTCTACATCATCTCCCACGTCTGTTTCCAACACGTGCGTGGATCAGAGTTCACTTTCGCGCCCTTACAATCGGATGTATAGTCGGTAGACCGTCGAAAAGGAGGTTCCCTTCAGCCGCTGGCGGCCATTTTGGATTGTGCCGCTACTGGTCGCCACCGGTCGGTGTCAACTTGTAGCCGATCGTTTTTGAGAACCTCATAGCCTACACTAACAGTGTGCCAAATTTCAAGAAGGTATCACCAAGTGCACAATTCACCTGTATGTGACGAATTCCTCCCCCGCTAAAAGGAAACAAGGTTCACTCTGATTCTGCTTTATTCAGAGAAGAAACGTGTTCTACAATAATAGAAATTGTCATCCTGTCTCTGCACGTACTTGCAAGCTGAACATTACCGAGACCTCTCAGGTAACAAAAACAATTTATTCGCCAAAGTCTGAATGTTTCGCGTGCTTCTGAAAAATTTAGTAGAGTGGTAACCCAAGTCTTTCACTTGTTTTAAGTTCATGCCGTAACATTTTGATAATGTATCGTTCACACGTATCAGCCATCGCGAGTTGAGATGAAGTCCTCATACTCGGCTGATATGAAAAGGTGATATGAAAGAAAGTCTTCCGGATCCATGTCGTCACCTGTTTCTTCTTTTGGGGTAGTCTGGACCACCAGGCAACTGGCACATGCCTTCATCAACAGCAGATTGGACTGCTGTGACTCACTTTTGTATGGCTGTAATCAATCGTCATTGACTAAATTTCGAACTATCTAGAAACGTCTTGCCAGAATAGTAACCTGGAGTAAAAGTATATTGTCACATCAGTCCAATTTTATTTCGGCAACATTGGCTGCCAGTTTAAAACAGAAACACGTTCAAATCTCTATACTGACCTAAATATCTGTGTAATTTCGCGAACCATTATGTGTCAAGATATAAAGGGCGAAGGTCAGCCAGATCCAACTAACGTGTTCAAAGTGGAAGAAAATTGTTACTGATGACGATCGGGCATTTTCTGTCGTTTGTCCGGCTTGTGGAACGATATACCCGACTACCTAAGGGTTCCACAGGGAGTGTCTTGTTTTAAAATGCCATGGAAACTCACCCCTTTCACCCAGCCTTTTCCGGATTGATCACGTGAGCATACTCAGCAAGGTAATAAATTCGTGGGCCATGTTACTGTGCACACATTTTATAGTATGTCAACTCTTAACTTGCTGAGTATTTTCAAAATATTTTTCATCAAATCTTGTCATGGCTGCTTCAAAGTGTTATCAATAATTACAGACAAAATAGCATACTTCAATCTTCTGCAAACTTCTATAGAAAAGATTTTGCAGTTTCGTATTAATACCTTCATAGAGAATAATAACACCCTTCTCGCCGAACAATACGCCAAATGACATTCAACAGCAGATTGAATACAAAACATTAACCCTCTGCATCCTGATGTCAAAATGGCCATGCTTTCAGCTGCAAATATTTCCCATAATGCAGTTTGATATGTAACCAAAAATACCTTGTTTGACAGAGCTCAGTGAGCTCTGTCAAACAAGAAAAATTGGTTAAATTCATAGTTAAACAAGAGAAAAAAACAGAGTGATGGGAGAAAATTCTGTTGCACCGCCAGAATGCTAGGGGTTTATAAGCATATAGCGACAGAAAATAATAAGCCGACCAAAGATAGAATCCTTTCAGTTTTCCAGACCTTTCTAAAGCGTTTGACACAATAAACCACTATATTCTCCTTATGTAATTGAAAGTTTTATGATTTTAGATGTGTAGTAAACACATGGTTTTAGATTTACCTTGGCGTCAGAAAGCAATATGTCGAGTGTATGAACAAAAAAATCCATTCATATCAGAATCACCTACGGAGTACAACGGGGTTAAATTTTTATGCCCTTCATTATTTTCTCATTTACATCAGTGACATCAAACAGTACCAATTTGGATTTCCTTTCGTTTACCTGCTACGCATAGTAACCTAGAACTGGTATGTCAAACTGTCAAAGCTTAACTAGAAAACTTTAATATGTAGTGCACTTTTTAGCTGGAAGTGAACTGGTGGAAAAAGACATTGCTTTTCGAGAACTGCAACGGAGAAACTCGAGGCTATTAGTTTCTTATGTATAAATTTACATGTTCCAGTGGCAATGTGCCACGGGGAGGGGATCAGGTATAATGATGGAGGATGATCGATAGTCATCCAAGAAGCTATACAATCGGCGGGGTGAGCTCTAACGCTTTAGATCGTCCCTTGAGTCCAACAATGCGTCATTTGCAATGGAAAAGCTCTACAGATGGCACCTTGTTGCACTCAGGGTGCGATAAATATATTATAATGACAATAGTATTAAGTGTCACATTATAATTCACGATACGTTGTAAACTACAGCTCTCAACGCCTACCCAGAGTCGAGGGCCCTTTTTGATACATCCACCCCTCTGCCAGCGGATGCTTCCAGTGCTGATTCATGGGGACATTCCAAACATAGCCTACTAATAACGTTTTCTCTTGTAAAAAGAGTAATCCCAGTAATAAACAGAAAACCTTATAACTGCCGTACGTACCCCATGTTTTTAAAAGAAAAATTACAACAAATTCCAGACCTTCATACACTCCGTACTTTATTAATGGTGTGTGATTGGCACAGCAGTGTACTTCACAAAAATGTTCAATAATTTCTTTACAACTATCATGAACCTAGATGGGTTTTCGACCAGACAATCGGGATCATTAAAGTGAACAGACATTCAAAACCAAATTAGGGAACAACTCACTGAGAGAATTCTATTCCACTTCCGTTTCCCACTCAAACCTTTATCGCCAAGACTGTTATATTTAATTACACTCTTGCTTGACACTGCATGTCATCACAGTCATGTTTCTCCATTATATGTTTCTCTGTCGTATAGGAGCTGTTGCATACTAGGTATGACTCGGGGGTTTCTTGAAATATGATGATCAACGCCTTTCTTTCTCTGTTGGATTACTGAGCGTGGTGGGGGCCTTTTATTTGAGCCACAGTCGCGGTCTAGTCAATAATTGTGGGTTTTGCAGCAGGCTTTGGGTCTTTGGTGTCGCCATTAGCTAGAGGCCAGGACCCAAGCTCTCAGGACACCAGTCTAAGTCTGTTTGGAATTCGACGCTTTTATAGGCTGTTTGTTTATCCACTTTTCGTGAAGCTTGTGCTCAGACTACCGTAGATTTAATGCGATGTCCCTTTATTTACAATATATTCGGATATTCTTTCGTGCTCCGGTTATACATACTTGAAAACATTAAGATACTAACACAATTAGTGGAACTTCGCGGCGTAATCATTTTTTATGCCATTGTCGTTAGGAGTGACGGCACACTACAGACGTAGTTTCATGATTACGCCCAAGCCTGGAAATAAGCAATCTGTCATTTGGAGAATGAGGTCCCCAGAGAGTGAATTTGATGACGCTATCCCATATAGTGGGTCAATTTTCCTCTTGGTACCTCTTCCTGTTTAGGCCTGAGACCTTGATTCAGATTCAGGTTCTGCAGGGTAATATCACCAAATTCACCCTCTGGGGACCTCATTCTGCACACGGCATCTGCTTATTTCCAGGCTTGGGCGTAATAGTAGTAGGAGAGCAATGGATCGGCCCTGTTTGGGGGGGGGGGGGGGGGTGACGTCATAGTCACGTGATCTAGTTACGACATTACGTCATGTTGTGTTGTCATGGTAACCCGCGTGAGCGGCCATCACGTCATCCCCATAGTGATACGTGGTGTTTGTGCGTATGCGCAGCGCGTGTTGTTATGGTGATACGTGTTTACGTCGGCCATTTTGTATACTGGAGACCGCCATCTTGGTCTCTATGGTAGCACGTGGTTGCTCTGTTATCCAAAGGCCTACAATAGGACAAGGGTATGTTCGTGGGTGTGTTCCTTTGAACAAGAGCAATTTCCCGATTCGTAGAATTACCACAAACAACCCGACAACCCCTCCAAATCACCAAAATCCACCCCAAACTACCGGAACTGACTTTATTTAGTACGGATTTCCCACAGAATATTTTGTAGTAGAGCAGTACTATAGTACCGAGGGGGGCCCTTTGGATTATAACCAACTGATAGACAACCTCCATGAAAGCCTATACCATTCCTAAAGCATATAAGTTATTGAGTAGTTACTGATAAGCCATTGCTCGAACGACTCGAATCCGATCGAGCAAATGAGCTATAGAGCAATTACTCGTTCGAGTGACTCGCACATACTGCTTTTCGACTCATTTCGGTATTTGAGGATACCTATGACCTGGTATTGTATTATTTGTGGATACTTGTTATAGGATACTTATCTAAGGATACTATTACTTGTTTCGCCCAGCCTTCTAGGCCACCTCAGGACATACCTATCCCAAATTTCCCTTATAAGCTATCGAGCAGTTACTGAACAGTCACTGCTCGAACGACTCGAAGCCCATTGAGCAAAATGAGCTTTAGAGCAATTGCTCGATCGAGTGACTTCACATACTGCTCGAACGACTCGAATCCCACTGAGCAAATGAGCTATAGAGCCATTGCTCGTTCAGTGACTCGCACATGCGACTCTTAGCCTCATTTCAGTATTTGAGGATACCTATATAGCCTGGTATTGTATTATTCGAGGATAGCTTTTATAAGATACTTATCTGATGATACTTTTACCAGTTTGGCCCAGTTTTCTAGGCCACCCCAAGACATACCTATCCCAAATTCTAATAAGCTATCGAGCAATTACTGAAAAGTCATTGCTCGAACGATTCGAATTCCATTGGGCAAATGTGCCATAGAGCAATTACTTGATCAAGTGACTCCACATACTGCTCGAACGACTCGAATTCAATCGAGCAAATGCGCTATAGGGCAATTGTTCGATCGAGTGACTCCACATACAACGTTTCGACTCATTTCAGAAAAGGGGATTCCATAGCCAGAGACGTTTTCTAAAAAGTGATTGTCAAAAAGGGATTCCGTAAGTGGGACTCTTATCCGACTCCGTGAAATGGGATTCCGTGATTCACGTATCACCATAACAACACGCGCTGCGCATGCGCACTAACACCACGTATTACTATGTGGTGACTTCACAAGATCACGTGGTAACAATGACAACATAACGTAACTAGATCACGTGACTATGACGTCACTTCCTAGGTCTCCCACTAAGTCCTCCCCCCAAACAAGGCCGATCCATCGCTCTCCTACTACTCGTAATCATAAAACTACGCCTGAGGTGAGCCGTCATTCTTAACGATAATACCATTAAAAGTGATTTGTGAAATGAAGTCTCGATTGAGCAACATGTCTTCTGTTAATTCAAAGAAATGATTGTTTGTGGTATTTGTTATTAGTTTCAATCGCCTGAAATATATCGGTTGGTCGGAAAATCGAACCGTAATTCGCTTTCCGACCAACTGAAATTCAGACGAGTGAATCTCAACATGGGCGATGGACTATTTAACCCTTAAGCCCCCATATAGCCCCAAACCGCCACTTTTATATTGCATTGAAGCAGGTGCTCCCTTGTGTAATCTTTTTTATTCCTCTTGTATGAAGACTGAATTTTCCCTGGCAGTGGTTCTACATCACTGCTGGCTGCCTGTATAGGCAGCCAGCAGTGATGTAGAACCACTGACAAGTCATCAATAACAATGTAAGCAGAAAAAGGCCATAAATACTTTAAAATTAATCTGAGGACTTAAGGGCTAAGAGATCATACATCAAGTCATTGATTTATTATATTCCACTTTTTTTTAATTGCAAATAGATAAATATTTCATAATAATAACACTGATCAATACGGGATAGATTGTAACGCTTTTTTGTGGCTTGTCGTGTTGGTCTCCAAGAGATGAATCCGCTAACACATTTAGGAGTTGACAGGTTGGCAGTCAATCTCATTATGTCATATAATTATTTATCTGCGAGCATCGCCCTCAATCACATGTACTGTTAATCACAGTCAGGGCAGGATCCGCCCCTGACAAAACTGAGTGTGTCGCTCTGCCTCATTGGACAAACTTATTATTCGGACGACACTTGGTAGGCGGTAATTATAAAGGCCTTCGTCTCCCGAAGAAAAGCGCATTTCGATGGTTTTGTCTCCTTAACTACGGGGTTTTAAAGAAAAGATTGTGAAAAGGCGTAATCTCTCCGGAACCAAATGACAACTGACAGTTCTGTTGACAGTTATTCGTCCCCTGAGTTCCAATGTGTTCTATGTGCCAGAAGGCACATAGAACACATTGGAACTCAAGGGACGTATTGTGTATAGAAACATTCCACCCGAGATCTCAATTTCTGACAAAATCATTGATGGGGAGAGCAGGCCCGAAGCTAGGGGCGTTAAAATCACTTGACATAGGGGGCGAAGTGGCAGCTGTATGCCGAAGTCATACCCGAGGTGCGTAGTATCGAGGTGGGGCCTAGGAGAGTATGGGAGGCGATTTCCCATTAGGGGGCGATGCCCTTCCATACTCTTTGTCACCTAGGTGCGTTGCCCCCTTCCCATTCGTGGGGGTTCGAGGGACCTCCCCAGAAAAAATGTTTTAAAGACAAGCCTCCGATAACGATTCTAGAGTATCTTGGCTAATGATATCCGTCTTTTCTTGCAGCTCAATAGGGCTAAGATGAAGTGGTTTTTCGTTGCCTCTGAGAATGAGCGAGGAATCGGGTGTTTTGTAGCCAGACTGTAATGCAGAAGAGGAATAAAATGTCGAGCCGATGTTTATTTCCGACAGTTTCTCGCGATCTTTCGGCAATATTCGGAATATGGTCGAACGAGCGAGAGAATCTATCAGAAATGGACATCCGCACGACTAGGCTTTGTCGGTCAGAATTTTTTTCTGAGGGCCATTGAAAATTTTCGATGGAGACTGTCACAGGGGGCGGTTCGCCCCCTTGAATTCCCACAGGCTTGTACCCTGGAAGAGAGCTTCACCACTGACCCATCCACGCCAGTGCTTGGGTACGGGTCGAGATATAAGTCTGAGGTAACTGCATATCAGCCTGAGACCGAAGGTCGAAAGCTTATGTGAAGTTACCGAAGGCTGATATCTAGGTCGATATGAAAACTAACCATGTAATAACCTCTTTACTTATTAAACCAAAACAAATACTTACAGTTTTCTGACATTGTTATTGTTTCTAATCCTCCTAAGTTCGAAGTTCTTCTAATATAACACAATTTACACGAAATGTAGAAATCACAATATAGATATCAAACCATTAAGTTTGAGGCCAACTAGTTTACATATGTACACCAGCAGGGAGAGGCATGGCCAGATTGGCATGCATGTCTCAACGTCCGAAAGGTCCGAGATAGAGGAGTTGAAGAGGGGGTGCCCCCTCCCATCGGGAAGGGGGGCACCTCCTCCCAAATCCCTCAGCTCTCCCATTGAATTTGGGGTTTATTTTAGCTTTACTTCGAGAATAAATCATTGAAAAAATTGTGTGACGAACCTGGAAAGGGCATTATCTGCCCCCCCCCCCCCCCGCCCCCGTGTTCTGAAGGCGGGGGGGGGGGGGAAGCTTCCCCCTCTGCTCCGTGCTTCTGTGACAACCCGGGAAGTGAAACAGTGCTTCTTTACGGTGGTAAAAATGTTCTGCTTTACTGGGAAAAAGGACACAGTAACCAATATCTGAAGTGGATGGCATGTAGGGATAAACTATTGGCTAAACTTGACTTTTTTATTGGGGCTTAACGAAACTTTCGACAGCCAATGGTCACCTCGTGTTGGACGGTTTTACCAGTGAAGTAAGCCGGCGTACCTGGAGAGAACTACCGACTCCCGAAGGTACTAACTCCGCACAAGCAGGGTTAGCATAGGATGAAAACAAGTGCACCATCCACATGCAATACGCCTTAATACACAGCGAACCGAGCCCTATACACGCAGGCAATCAGAATTAAGTGACATTTCCAAGGACTCAACGCAGTTACACCTTGTGGGGATCGAACCGCGGACCTTCCGGTTTGAAGTCCACTGAGGCACCACCTCCACCCCACCCCCTAAACTTGACTTAAAACTTCTGTTGTGGTTATATAATCATAAACGCTGAAAATGACCTTAAACACTAATAAATAAATTATTATTACAATAAAGATGGAAATATACCTTAAAAGTCAGGAGTCAGAGAAGTAGTTTGCAAAATACCAAATATCAGTTTGGCCGGTGTGCCATTATATGCGAGAAAAGAAAAACAGGACCTGCTGTTGTTAACGGGGCCGTAACTAACATTTTTTTTAAATTTTATTTAATTTAATTTTTTTTTTTTGGGGGGGGGGGGGGGGATTGCTTTTATCAAAGACTTATTCGCTATACAATATGCTTTTCATGGATAAAATACTTACATGGCATGAAATTTATAAGAGTTTTTATGACACTGCTATCAATTACACACCAGCTAGGTACCTGATCATCTGGGAGCTTTCAACAGGACATGGTCATAAAAATCATTTGTTATTAGTTACCCTCTCCCTGGATGTATAATTCTACCGATATGCTGAGTCGGACATTAATTGCACTTTCTTATCTGTGAATTTTGCCCAACTGTGTATTCCAAAGCGTATTTATATTTTCGTCGGGCAAGCACGGTTGAAAGTACCCAGATGGTCGGGCACCTCTAACCAGCTGGTGTGTAATTGTTTTGTGTTTAAAATACAGTATTTTTTCAATGGGAAATATATTTGTAGCGTATAAGTCTTTGATAAAAACAATTAGGTCTGTTCCAAATAGTTGGGTGATATGACCGAGCCGTCGGGCATCGACGTCCTACCACCCCCCCCCCCCCCCCCCACCAAAAAAAAAACAACAAAATGTTAGTAACGGTCCTAGCTCCGCCTCGATATGGTCTATTTTGTAGCCGTAAAGTTCTTTGACCGCAAATTTATCTTCTTAGTCCCAACTCGAAGTACGCTTCCCCTCCTATTTCTGTGAACAGTTGGCCATATAGAGATTTTACCTGTCCATCTTCCGCTTTAACCCTTTACCCAACGTAACGGCCCAAACTATTCTCAAAAATCGGCAATTAATTTTCAAAATATTTTCATTTTTTGTCTCAAAAACATAGGTTATGACCCCTCGTTGGAACGAGCTCGTCGAGCTCGTTCCAACGAGGGGTCATAACCTATGTTTTTGAGACAAAAAATGAAAAAACTTAGTTATTCAAGAATTTTTTTTTTGCAAGTGTCGTCTGCTTTTCATGTTAGGTAAAGGGTTAATCCTTCACAAAAGTAACATTCACAACCAGGGCTGGGGTCAATTACATTCAAAGTAATTAATTACAATTACAATTACTTGGGGAAAATGTAATAATTACAATACTTGTTTTTTATAAAAGTAATTAATTTCGATTACTTTTTGAAAAGTAATTAATTACTTTTAATTTCTTTCAATTACTTTTCACAACTACAACACATGGATGGTGGATTATGACCAAATCACCCAGAAGGTGTCATTTCCATCCATCAGGTTAACCTGGTCGTCAATCAACAGAAAATCTGTTAGTGGTTTTTATGCCCTTTCTCGGAAATTATGAATTTTAATACAGTAGAATCCTCTTAATTGAATATCCATTTTGTCAGTGAAAATCATTCAATTAACAGGAGTATACAATTAACATGTATTTGGTCAGTTTCCTGAGTTCTGGAGTAAACTGGGCATTTATTCTACTGTATCTTCTACAAGATACAATAGAATAAATGCCTGTATTGGATGCAGTGAGGCCAAAAAAGTTGATAAATAAAGGGAATTTGGTGCGTGTCACGGTAATTTTTTCGACATATTACAAAAATGTTTTTACAATTAACAGGAGTTTACCCTACAACCCATATGCAATTAACAGACCAAATTTGCACTGAAGGTATGGTAAATGGTTTTGTGTTTGAAAATTATATTCAATTAACAGGGATATACAATTAAGAGATATCCATTTAAGTGGGTCCCACTGTATATGTGGAAAATACAACCGTCAGGTGATTTGGTCATAATCTACCCTCAATGTACTGAACAGACTATTGCAATATGAAATAACAAGAAACAGTCAGTAAAAATCCATACGTTATTACTTTCAACTTCAAATTCTAACGAAAACAATTAAAACATACATATACCTTTTTTACATTAGTACATGTTATGACACATTTTTCTAACAAAAATAGGGGGCGCGGTGGCTCAGTTGGTAGAGTTGCAGGCTGCAAGCCGAGAGGTCCTCGGTTCGAATCCCACTTGCGGCAACCGCGTTGTGTCCTTGGGCAAGACACTTAACCCCATTGCCCACGTGGGGGCACGGTGACGCTGTGTACTAAGGCGTACTGCACGTCGGTGGTGCACCTGTCTTCAACCAATGCTAACCCTGCTTGTGTGGAGTTGGTATGTTGGGGAGCTGACAGTTGCTCGCCGTTGCTCGGTGGGTCTCTCCGGGTACTCCGGCTTCCTCCACCCGTAACACTGTCACGGTCATGGTTAGCCATAGTGCAAAAATATGTGACCTTAAACACCAATAAATAAATAAATAACAAAATAAAACATACATATACCTTTTTTTACATTAGCACATGTTATGACACATTTTTTAAACAAAAACATATAAAGATGCTTATATGGTATACCTTTTTTACATTAGCACATATTATGACACATTTTTGGTGTTTGCACATCACTGGGGGTATGCGACTATTGCATTTTACAATCATTAGTTTTTGAAATGTATCGTCTCTTAGAGCACATCTGTCAGGTTAAACACTTTACCAGCAATACTGAAAAGTATCTCCGCAGGTGCTGAGGATACAGGCATTGTCAAATATTTAGATGCCAGATTGGATAAAAGTGGATAGGTTTCTGAGTGAAGCTTCCAAAATGTTAAGGGGTTTGATGTCATTTCTATTCATGGACTATGCAGATAATCATTTAACTCCTTATCTGAAGATGAGTTAACCCTTTACCTAACATGAAAAGCAGAGGACACTTGCAAAAAAAATTCTTGAATAACTAATCTTTTTCATTTTGGGTTTCAAAAACATAGGTTATGACCCCTCTTTGGAAAGGGCTCGTTCCAAAGAGGGGTCATAACTTATGTTTTTGCGACAAAATATGAAAAAAAATAATGAAAATTAATTGGCGATTTTTGTGAATAGCGCTGGCTGGTTTTGTCCATTACGTTGGGTAAAGGGTTAATAACTACAGTGTCTGATGTTTCCCTAAAACTGAATTTGTCAATTAAAATGATAGAAATGTGACTGTTATTGGAGCAAGCTCTTTGGACTTGTTCCAATCACGCTCACATTTGTATAATTTTATTGACAAAAAAGCAAATACCTTAAGCACAAAAATTTTTCTCATATCTTATGGACTACCGATTATTGACAGACTTGCAGTCAGGTTTTGTACCAGGGGACAGTACAACATATCAGTTAATCGACCCAGATCACAGTATTAAATTAGCACTTGGTCAGAATAAAGAAATTGTTTTCCGTGATATCAGTGAAGCTTTTGATAAAGTATGGCATGTGGGCTTATTATATAAATTGAAAGCTATAGCAATTCATGGAAAATTGTTATCATGGTTTGAAGACTATCTCAGAGAACGAAGTCAGGCGGTTGTTATAAATGGACGAACATCAAAGAAATTAGAAGTTCCTTCAGGTGTTCCACAAGGATCAGTCCTAGATCCTTTGCTCTTCAATATATTCATAAATGATATTGTTAATAATATCCAATCAAATATTCGACTGTATGCAGATGACACTTCACTTTCCTTGATTATAGAAGACCCCTTTTTAGCGTCACAGGTTCTGAATAATGATCTTATAAAGATTGGTAACCGGGCAAAAATATGGCAAGTAAAATGTAGTCCAGAAAAAACGGTAGCTCTCAGCATCACTCGTAAAACTGCTCCAAACCCCAAACCAATTTTGTACCTACTTGATAACCCAATTAGGGAGGTTATGCAGCATAAACATCTCGGTATTACTTTCCAGAGTAATGGTACATGGGATTTACATATAAAATCAGTCATTAACAAGATTAGCCCGATGATTAATTATTTTCGTAGCTTCAAGTATAGATTCTCACGGTCATCATTGATAACATTGTACACCCAAACCATTCTTCCCCTGTTTGATTATGCAGATGTCATATGGGACAACTGTACGCTTGAAAAAAACTATAACCTCGAGAATCTGCAATTTGACGCTCTTAGAACGATCTGTGGTGCTCCTCTTGGAACTCGCCACGAATTGCTCTATCGTGAAATGGGTTTCATTTCTTTAAAAGAACGTCGTAGGCGACATAAACTTACACTTTTTTATAAAATGAAAAATGAACTTGCCCCAAGTTATTTAAACAGATTGATTCCTTGTACAGTTGCAGAACGATCGTCGTATTCCCCCAGAAACAATAAACAGCTTGATAACTTCTTCTGTAGAACCAGTACTTTGTTTGAATCCTTCGTACCTGCCACCATTAGACTATGGAACGAGCTTGATCCTGAAATAAGGGGCTACGGGACTGTTCAAATGTTCAAAAAAATTTTAAAACAAGAAGATATAGTAGTTCCAAAATTATATCTTGTGGGTACCAGGGAAGGGCAAATTATTCATGCAAAATTACGATTAGGATGTAGCGATTTAAATGCGCATAAATATGATAGATTCATTTCACAAAATCCTCATTGTCAGTGTGGTTATGGGTGTGAAAGTACGACACACTATGTGTGCGACTGTCCGTTATATACATCACAAAGGAGTGTCCTCTTCCACAACTTGGGGAGTCCAGACGTATCTATCAATATATTGTTATACGGAAATCCCTTATCAACTGACTTGCAGAACGAAGAAACGTTTTCTACTTTTCAACAGTACATAATCACAACGCGACGCTTTACACGAGTTAGCCTTGGTACACCACAATGGTTCGCTACTGGCATTTTTCCTTGCGGCAAAGGGTTGTGCGTAATCAACGTTTTACGCCCAACGTCTACGGGCGGTTTTTCCCGTTAGAACTCTTCCCACTAGAATACTCCTGTTTGATCACTCTAATATGCATAGTGCACCAACATCAAAACGCCCGATGTGACTAAATGTTGTGACCCATACGTAACTTTGATGTCAAACAACTAAGCCCAGTGTCCGTTTTTCACACATCAACAAGTTGAAATTGTAGTTTGCTATTCTTAGTAATTGTAAGGTCGGCTTCCTTTGGACACTTAACCTCTAATATCGTGAAAAGGTAATACCATTGGATGATTTAAATCGTGAAACAATACAAAATTATTATGAATGTTGTGTATTTACTTTCCTGTTGCACATGCACCTGTTCTTTTTCTATGTGACTGAATACATGTGTATGGTGAGGCGTTTAAAGAGGCTGTGCCTGTTGGCCAAACCAAGTTTCTATTTTATGGAAATAAAATTATTGTTTAAAAAAAAAAAAGCACAAAAATTATTCATAACAAAATTTTGAGATGCTATTGTGTCAATTAAATGATAGAAATGTGGCTGTTACTTGAGCAAGCTCTTTAAGAATGTAGCTTCAGCACTAAAATTAATCAAAGCAAAATTAAGAAATGCAGTTTTGTCCATCACACATACATTTACCAGAAATAACTACTCAATGAAATATTATTACCTCATGACAAAATGCTAAGAAAAATTCTGTTGTTTAACATTGAGAGAAAATCTTCATGGAATGAACCCAGTTGGGAACATAATTTGTAATTTATTACACAACAACTCAATCCTGCCAGGTAATACCTCAAGTGGTTTACCCCCATTAGTCAGACACCGAATTGTCATACACCCCAGCTGTCAGACAGTTAATTAGGGATTAGCTGAAGTTAAAATAGATGATTACCTAATGTTATAAATGGAACAACCCAGATGTATACAATCGGAATAAAATTTAGTTTCAACATTTTGTTTGGTACATATATTGTGTAATAACACTGATAACTTTGATCTAAAATTTGAAAATAATTTTTTTTTTCCGAACAGTTTGCTTTTTTTTTTTTTATAAAACATGGTTTTCTATTTATTTACTTTAAAAATGAGTTATCATGAAATATGAATTTTTATTTATTTACTATAAAACAAGTCTAAATATTTTCTTTATTCTTCTTCAGATTTTTCATTTTATTGTTTTTTTCTGTTTATTTAACAAAAAAAACGTATTTGTATGATTATTTATGTCTAGAAATCTTTTCTTATTGTATTTCATATTTTTCTTTTTATTGTGATTTATTTCCTATTTATTTTCTTTGTTTCATACAATATGATTTTCTGTTTAATTATCACAAAAAAAACTATTTATGTGTGCGATTATTCATGTTGTTGTCACATATTTCATAATTTTATTGTCATTTATTTTCTATTTATTTTCTGTTTATTTCTAAAACACACTGGTGAAGAAATAAATCGCTAAAAGTTAATTAATTGTTTCTTTTCTGCCTGACTTATTGGAATATCCCACTTTATTCTGAAGGTTATAAGTAAGGGATTAGCTGTTCAAACAACCCAATAATCTGTGATTATAAACTGTCTGACAACTGGGGTGTCTGACTAATGGGAGGATACCGCTCAGGTAAATGAGTTAGATCAGCAAGTCAAGTCAATTGGTTTTCTTTCAGTACAGTTAATCCCCTAATTGAAACTCAAATTGGACAAAAGAAACTAAACATAGTTTTAGATTAAAGTGTTAATCCCCCTAACTGAAACTCAAATTGGACAAACGAAACTAAATATAGTTATTTGAGAATTTCTTTTGCAAGTGTTGTCTGCTATCCACGTTGGGTAAAGGGTTAATTAATGATATAAATTTATAACAATTTTACCTTTTGATGAGTTAGAAAGTTTGATGTACATTTGGATGATCTAGAAATAACTGATGTGCAGTTTGCATCTTGCTTTTATAGTTCCTATGACATTATCTGGTATATCAAAATGCAAAGTTATACTAGACATGGGGTATTTTACAACTCCGTGAAGCCACAAGCGCCCCAAACAATGTTATGATAATCTAAACATACCCTTGCAAGCAATCCATCAAACAAACCTCAACACCAGAGATACTAGTCCTGTTAGAAGAGAGACATAAATATTGAAACATACTCCAAATGTGCTGGTGGATTTTTGAACACTGAATGTATATCAAAATGCAAAGTTATACTAGACATGGGGTATTTTACAACTCCGTGAAGCCACAAGCGCCCCAAACAATGTTATGATAATCTAAACATACCCTTGCAAGCAATCCATCAAACAAACCTCAACACCAGAGATACTAGTCCTGTTAGAAGAGAGACATAAATATTGAAACATACTCCAAATGTGCCGGTGGATTTTTGAACACTGAATGTAAGATTTGAAAAAAATTTTTGATCAGTGTAATTGAAAGTAATTGAAACATAACTGCAATTACAGGAGAATTTTCAACGTAAATAATTACATTGCAATTACAAATAATTGAAAAACTCCCCAATCACCAATTACAGCCAATTACTTTAAATAAAAAAGTAATTAATTACAAGTAATTACAATTACCAATTACAATTACCCCAGCCCTGTTCACAACCGGCCAGTGCTTTTCACAAAAGCCGCCTTTCAAATTGTGTTGTTTTTCAATTTTTGTCTCAAGAACAAAAATTATGATTCCTCATTAAAGGGCCATAAGCTATGTTTTTTAGGCCAACAATGGAAATTTCAAGTTCTTCAAGGTTTATTTTTACAACTGTCATCTGCTTGTATTGGGTGACGCACTGAATTTGTTGTTAGTCCGGTCGCTAAATGCCATCTTTATACCCAGCCTCAAAAGTATGGTCCAAAGTTTTTTTCTCGGTGGTCTCTGATAGAGGGACATCTCCTTACCCAGAAAAAGTTTACTGGACGTCTGACAGCATTGAGCAATTTCAGATATCCGTCGCAGAAAAAGGGTACAAACATTTCAATTCGCATAATTAGCCTTGATGCTGAAATTCTCATATATAATCGACATTTACTGGAAAGAAATCTAGAAGTTTATACTCATATATAGACAGAAATGAGTATTTCAGTGCATAAATTAAGAAATGTTAAAGTACATCAAAATGGGACCTTCCCGAACAAGAAGCCGGAATGTCACAAAACTGGCGGTCTACGGGACGAACACAGAAGAATTTAAACATTCATTCTTCCCACTTAGACCTACAATCGTGGACTGGAACGCCAGCAATCAAGCCGCTATTGATAATATTTGCGGCAACCCCGCCATGCGTGTATGAAACACCATGCCTCCCCTGTGTTATAATGTAACAATAACATGATTTTGGAGGGCATTATGGTTCATTAGCGGCCCTGCAGCAATGATGAACAGCCCGAGGGTTTATTAAAGGCCCGAGACGAAGTCGAGGGCCGTTAATAAGCCCAAGGGCTGTTCATCATTGCTACAGGGCCGCTAATGACTCATGATGCCTGACAACAATCATGTTATTACCATTATTACCACTCCCTGTTATAGCTGACCGCACGGGGGAATTGCTGGAAGAAATAATCACTAAAGTCGGTTCGATATTTCTGTTTCGATAGTGTGCGTTCGACTTCAGTTCAGAAATACAAAGGGACGTCATCCGAATGGGAGTAATTCATTAGACCATGGAATCTAAAAATAGCCGGGTCGCGGGCCGCTAATGGCTATTTGTATCATTATCGCCCGCGGCCCGGCTCCGTCGAATGACGTCACTGAAATTATGGAGTTTTAACGGGCCTCCAAACTTTTGTTAATCGACTAGTAACTTATAGATTGAGTGGTAATAATACGCGTTATCGCGATTTACACAGTAATCCCATTCAGATTCAGATTCCCCTGATGAATTCTTGTGTTTCAAGGAATCGCCAGCAAACACGGCAGCTCACAATGTTGACTTCACACCAATATCTAGTTCTGACGATGGGCTAATACAGACAGAGGTTGATAATTTCGATGTTGACATTGCATCTGAGAATGGAAAACTTAGTACCCATTCTCTGGCTGTTTTGTTAACTCTGGCAAATAACACGACCCAGTCGCAACACAATCGACTCCCGCGACTTAAAAAGTCTGAAATGTCAGAGACTATTTACTATCAGTTGGATGTTGTTTGTTATCACGGACCGAAACGCCCGGATATTATTAGTTATCCTTGTGTTTTCCAGGGTGTATGAGGCGAAACCGAAGGGTGTATGAGTTCCCAGACCGGTGTAAACTCCCATACACCCTGGAAAACACAAGGATAACGGATTTGTTTCCAACAATTTTTGGTGTACTTAATAATTTAACCTAAATCGTGGGAAAAAAAATGACAGAAAATTCGTACTCTGTAAGTTTAATAAAACCAGACAAATGTGGATGTCATTGGAACTGGCTCAATGAGCCAGTTCCAATGACATCCACATCTGTAATATTTATTTGCACATAAATATAAAATTTCCTGTATTTTTATTTTTGTTCTAACATAACCGAGCAGAAGGTATGAATTAATAATTAACTAGAATGATTTCACGCATGCAGCCCGACTGTCCAGCAATGGCAATGCTTAGACACAAAATATTCGGAGCCATTTTTTGTTAACCATTTACCTGACGAATCTGCCAGCCATATCTGCACTCGTGATGTACAAAATTTGCTATTCAAATTTTATTTTTTCATTTCTGTACTCCAAAACATACCTCATGACCTATTAATGGAGCAAGCTTGATGAGCTTGTTCGAATAAGGACTAATAAGCCATGGTTAGAAGTAATGAAAGTGTCAATGACACCGTAGCTCAGCTTGTGTAAGACATGTACATGTGTAGTATGTGACACAGCAATGACACACATCTAGGTAATGACCTGATAACAAACGTACATATAAAGTATTGTAACGGTCCGTACATAAATGCTGACCGTAGCCTGTAACAAATGTATAGGTAAAGTATTGTAAAGGTGGGCGACAATTAGATGCTAAACTAGAAAAGAAATCTTTGAGTCCCAGAGTGGGTCTGACTGAACCCCAAAATATTTGTTCTCATAGCACAGTGATAACAAAGGCACCCCAAAACACTCGTTCCTGTCCCAAGGTGATAACAAAGGTACCCAAGAAGTTTCGTGAAGATCGGTTCATAAATACAGACTCTAGCCCGAGCCGTATTGACATGTGCACAGTGTATAAGTAGCACTGAATAAATCAAAGTTCATCTAATTTGCATAATTTCTGCACAAGAAAAAACCTGTATTATATGTGATGTATTCCATGTTACTAAACACTCATTAATTTTTTTTTTTCAAATCAGAACCTTCATATAGAAGTTCTGTACCAAAAACTGATTGTACCTAAGTTTGGTTCAAAAATGGCCGCTGGCAGCCATCATGTATATCGGACCGCACCCCAAAACACATGTTCTCGTCCCAAGGCGATAACAAAGGTACCCAAGACGTTACGTGAAGATCGGCTCTTAAATACAGCCCCTAGCCTGAGCGGTATTGATATGTGTACTTACTGTGTAGAAGTAGCACTGAATAAATCAAAGTCCATCTAATTTGCATAATGTCTGCACGAGAAAGAAACCAGTATTATATGTGATGTAGTCGATGTTACTAAACATTCATACAAAAATTTATTCAAATCATAACTTTCATATAGACGTTCTGTACAAAAAACTGATTGAACTAACTAAGGTACAAAATGGCTGCTGGTGGCCATCTTGAATTTCGGATCGCACCCAAAAACACTCGTTCTCGTCCCACGGTGATAACTAAGGTATTCAAGAAGTTTCATAAAGATCGGTTCATAAATAGGGCCTCAAGCCCGAACCGTATTGAATTGTTGACGGACAGACGGACAGAAGGACGACGGGCCATGGCATAACCTCAAATTTGACTTACGTCAAACTTGAGCTAAAAATGAAAAAAATCTGATGTTTCAGAAAAATAATTTGTACTGTTGGCTTCAACTTGTTTTAGATAAAGGATTAAAGATGCAGTACATAAAGCAATTTTGGGCTATAGGAGCCAATTTTCTTGTTTGCATGTAATAACTCCCAATCCTTCAAAATGCATTTTGGGAATAATTGCCTAAGTGACACATGTGTGTGTGTTTGAGGTTAAAAATTCGCACTGGCACAGACATTTCCTACTGAAACGTTTTTTTCTTTTAATATGCCGCCGAAAAATTGTTTTCATTTACTGAACCCTGATGGGTTTCAAACATGACAAAAATACATAAAACTGATTTAAACTAAGCGATGAGCTTAGAACTGGTTAAACTGACTGACAATAATTGATGTTATTCATTGATGGGCTCTAACTTCGTCCTTACAAGGATGTTACGCAAGCTTTTGTTTTTCTTATAGGCGATGACAGGTCGAAGATTCAAAGGTTCATTTAATTTAGCATTGGTTAAACTGAATTCATCTTTTAACATTTTTGCTATTTCGATATTCATTTGTATGTTAAAGTGAAAGGAATGATGGACCTCCTTTCGCATTCTCCCTCTGATATGTACATACCAAATGGCCATAGGGTTTGAAGCGTATTGATCCAAAAAAAGCTTCACGTTTTTTTTCTAAATTCATCTGTTTCTTCCAATGTGTCTTTAATTGGTTGTTGTTCAATTGGTAATTCCAAATCCTTCAAATATTTGTATGCAGTGGTGGTGTGTTATAGTAGTCTATTTTTGTTTGTTTGTATTTAGTAACTCCCAATCCTTCAAAATGCATTTTTGGAAAAACTGCCTAAACGACCGTCGGGGGAGAGGGGGGGCTGGGATTAGGGGGGGGGGGGTGAGGGGCAGTTGTGGAAACTGTATTCAAGTCTGGTCTTTATTACTAGGTGGAAAATACACATCAACTTTGGTTGAAATCAAATAATCCAAACTGGAGTTATCGGTCGGAAACCAATAGTTTACAAACAGATGGATGGACCGACGAACGGACGGACGGGCCGACAGACGGACGGACGGACGGACGGACGGACGGATGGACGGATGAAAGTCATGACTATAGCCTTGACTGTAAACAGCCAGGCTAAAAATGCATTTTGTACCAAAGAAAATATATTGCTTAAATGGCCCTGGGTGAGGAGGCGTTGGGCGGGGGTGTTAGGGGTGTCCATTTTTGTTTCCGCATGTGGTCAGTCTAAATCCTTCAGAATGCATTTTGAGCAAAGAGAAAAAAAAATGCCTAACTGGCGCCGAGGAGGGGGGGGGGGGGGGGGTGGGGGGGTGTTTGTCTGGGTTTGTCACCACAAACTTTGAGAAAAACTGTAAAAATGTATTTTTGACGAAAGAAAAAAAGTGCCTAATTGGCCCCGGGGGTGGGGGTGGGGTCGGGGGTCACGTGAGTTTAAAAAAAGTTCCCCATGTAGTGACTGTAAATAGTTCAAAATGCATATTGGAGGAAAGAAAAAAAATGCCTAATTGGCGGGTGCTGGGCAGGGCAATAACTTCAACAATTTTCACTGGATAATTGTGGTCATCAAACTTGACCTAGAGACATGTACTGAAAAGAATTGAAATCCGTTAACTTTTGTTCAAGTTATGGCATAAAGAAAGTTCGGACAGATGGACGGCGGATTGACAGGTAGACGAACAGAGCGAGCTCTGTGCTATATTCCTCCCTTGTGGGAGGGGATAAAAAGTAACAAAGTATGTGGTAGAAGCCTAATTTGAAATTTAGAGAAATTAAGTTCGAAAAGCGTTGTGAAAAGGGTTATATTAATGCAAATTTTTTTTGAAACCACTGTCCACAGCTTCAATAGACCTTGCCCGAAATGAAAAAAAAGAAATGACGTTGTAACAGAGTGTTTGGAGAATGAAAGGTAGAACCTTGAAAAACAGAACTTTAATCCGAAACTTGAAGCTGGGAATACTAAGTAAAACTGACTGGCAAAAAAGGGTTAAATATGTCCTAAAACTGATAAAAGAAATCATTGATGTAAATGGAATCATTAAGTTGTATTGACCATGCAAGAATTAGAGTAAGAAAGTATATGGCAAAGTCTAATTTCAAATACAAAGAAAGTAAGTCTGAAAACATGTTTAAAAGGGGTTAAAATCATGCTGATATTAATGAAAATCACTGTAGAAATGTTCAGTAGATAGTAGACATTGTACCAAACAAGAAACAGCGACATTCCACCGAACTGTTTGAAGAATTAAAGGTCCATTTTTACCCCCCCTCCCCCCCCCCCCTCAAAAAAAAAAACAACAACTAAAAACAAAAAACTTTAACCAAAAACTTTAACCTGGAAGTTGTAAGTTAAATTGCCATACAAAAAAGGGTTAAATATTTCCCAAAATAAGATGAAACTTAAAAAAAACAAAACATAATGAGAATGATACAATCAATAGTAATATTAATTTAAAAGAAAAAAACAAAAAACTTTAAGGTTGACTAAAAACTTTAACCACAAATTTTAACCAAAACTCCAAATGTGAACAGACGAACAGACGAAAGTCATAACTTAACAGAAAAAACCCACTTGAACCTTCAGTAAAAAACTTTAACCACAAACTGACTATAGCGCTCACTGAAAACAGTCGGGATAAAAATGGACACTTTTTTAGCCATGTAGCCTGCTACTGTGTATTCTTGTTTTTACACCGTGGTTAACCACGGTGTAAAAAAACTACTGTGGATTGCAAGTTACACCGTACCTCTCAACCAAACAAAACGCAGTATTTTGTTTCATTTGAAAATAAGCCTATTTCTCACGCAAAAAGATGCGTCCCGCCGCTCCAAATTCTTTGTCATTCAGCACTGTTAACTGAAAGTGCCACATTGCATTCATTTTTCAGTGATGTTCTGCAAAAGGAAAGTTGTCCAGAATTTAACGGATATGACACTCGTATATCTCGTGAGTCTGGAATGTTCCCTGAATGTCGTCCTTGAGCCGAATATCTCCTATTGATCGACATGACACCGACCTATCCCGAAACTATTGCCATTGCTTTGAAAAAGTCCTCTTACAGCTGACGCTGAATGCAGGGCAGAGCTTCACGGTTGCCACAACCGATCATCAGCTATATAAATAATATGCGGATATTGTGGGCGTCCTCGGACGACTTTTCATCTTTTCTTCCCTGTTTAGGAGGTATGCATCTGTTATGAGCGTCATCGATGCCGTAGGAAAGCTGATGGCTGAATCAGGTTTGGCTGATGTGCTGGAATCGATGTTTGGATGGGTGGAAATATTTGTAGTTGGGAAAAATTGCCAATCAACATGAGAGCTATGCGTTTTTGGTAGAACTGTTTCGTAAATTATTTGAGAAAAACAAATTTGAATGCCCGGAAGATCTGTCCTGTTTATTGGAAGATTTAAGTGACAATGAAAATGTGGGTGGATGCTTTTCCTCATGATGTTGTATGTTCGTGCTGAACGGGAAGGTGACTGGTCCCTTCACCTTCATCTTGTGCGAAGTATGTTGCCATACATTTTCGCATCTGGCCTTACGAATTATTGAAGGTATGGCCTGTACTACCTCTGCCAAATGGAGAATTTTGAGTCTAGTGTTTTGGCCCATTTCATGAGAGGTGAACATGTCATGAAACACATTCAGGGTCTTTGATTATGGAGTAACATGTTCATATAGACTACATTTATGAGATAATGGCCAGGGTAAGTCGGGTAGTATAGGCATTACTCTCAAATCAGAAACCCTTATGGCTCTGTGTATATATGTCTGTGGATCCTTAGCTTGTTGCAAACCATTGATACATGAGGACAAGAACACAGAAAGATTCCAAATTGCAAAGGGCAAATTGCTCCTGATGCTGTTGACCGCAAATGTCTCCATTCCAAACTTGACATGTGTGTTCGATCCTATGGATCCGTCACAGCACCTGGAAACCATTATTCATATCGTAACCGGAAAGGTATGTCCTGGGCTTATCAACGGGGGTCATGGTCCTAGAGTTAGGTTCAGCACCGAACAGAACCTTCCGAGGAGATTCTACTACCCTATTCTAAAGCCGGTCAGAGTGCAAACCATGGCTACGTCAAGAAAATCTGTCAAGGTTGGGGATGTTAAAGTTTAGGATACGAACCTTATATACTTCAGAGTAATCCGACTACTATCAAGATCTCGCAACTTCGATGATAAGGGACTTCTCTCTTTCGAATTGTCGCCACTGCCTAAACTTTTTCTCTGAGTCCTACCGCAGCAGCCTTCGGGAAAAATATCAAAAGAGCGCACCCTGAGACATGTGTATGGAAGAACGCCCTTCAACGGAGACCTCCAAATTTAGATCCTATCAAACATTGGCTTCGAGATGGAAATAGAAACTAAGTCGCCCAAGCCCATATCAGTTCCGTCCGATGTTGCTCTGGCCCCAAATGAAGTTCTGAAGTTAATAAAATGTTCTTGCTCAAGCCAGACGCCATATAGCACAAACAGATACAACTGCAATGCTGCTAAAATGGCGTGCAAATTTTTCTACACTTGCAACGCCATACTAGAGTGTTGCAACGAACAAACAAGGTTAGCAGATACATTAGCTATGGATAGCACTGATGAATAGAATCACCAAACACCCAAAACATCCCTTAAAATGTATGTAGGCTCGGATGTAAACCCTGACATGTGCCCGGAATGTTGTGTAAGCCGCAGTCAAATATTGCAGTCGCCGAAATGACGATATCACCTTAAAACCCTTTACCTAACGCAGACAATATCAAAATTTATTATATTAAATATCTTTTTTTTTTAATTTTTCAAAAAATTTCAACAAAACCATATCATGTGACCCCTCATTGGAACGAGCTCGTTGAGCTCGTTCCAATGAGGGGGTCACATGATATGGTTTTGTGGAAATTGTTTGAAAAATAATATTTTTTTCAACTGCTGAATTTGCATATTACGCGGGTGGATATGGCCGATTCGTTGGTTAAAGGGTTATACGCGGATATTTCAAATTGCTCAAGGCTTCCAGACGTCCAGTAAACTTTTTCGTAGTCAGGATAAGTTTCTCTTACACATTACATCGAGAAAAAAAAACTTTGGACGCCACTTTGGGGTTCAGTGCCCTGGCGGCCGGACTATGTTGAAGATTTTTAGAAGCTATAATACCGATTTTCCTTCGATGATTATAGTTTCATTTCGGAATTCTTCTTTTCTTTTAATGCAAAAGAAAATTTTGAAAAATATGCGAGCGTACGCCTTTCTGAATCGAGTGTTTGTAATACCATATAATATGAAATTTAGACTTGAGTTTGTATGGGCTATAAGAACCGAATATGAATGTATAGTCGGGGAATAAACGTCCTCGGTATCGCTGACAACAATAATAGCGTAAGGCGTCCAGCATGCAGTGAACACAACGAATATGATAAATAAAGTTCTCGCAAGCTTCATCGATTCTGCGTTTTCTTTAGCTCGTTTGGCGTTTGTAGTCACGGCATTCGCTGCCTCCTTCACTTTTCTCTTGGCTGCTCTAACATATGTAAATATCTTTACATAACACGCAACCGTCATTGACCATGGCACACCTACTCCACCTAACGCAAAAAATAAAGTATAGCTGAAGGAATGAGTTCGATCCCAAATACAGGACAGTGTCTTTCGGTCATAAACATGGTCTCCCCAACCAAAGAAACTCGGCATCTCCATTAAGAAGCTGATTATCCACAGACCTACCACCATACAAAAAGCTTTTTTAAAAGTGAACAGTTTTTTGTACAATGTATGATAACAAATATGTATACATCTGTTAAAACTTATTCCACCAATGCTAAGGAGAGAGCAGAAACAGCTAGTTAAACAGACACTGGCCACTATTTCACATAAAGCCCATTTGTCATTAAAAAACACTTCTCCTTCTTTGATGGCTGAAAGAAAAGAAAAGAAATTAGATTTGCTGTGTACTTGTATGTTGCAATCAAAGGCGGGTTGTGGGAGGGGTGGCAGGATGCACAGGCAGGCACGTATTCCCCTCCCCAACACACATCATGTACGTTTCCCAACAAACATGCCGCGTGATTATAAGTATCACAGAAATAAATATTTGAATTAGAGTTATCCGCCTTGAAATGGTGCACTCGGAAATGATGCAATCTCTAAAAATAAATAGCCTTGAGAAAACATATTGTTTCAGTAAACGTTTGAAACATTCTGTTGACATCTTGCATTATTGTTGAATATTCCCGATAAAAAAGAGGGTGATTTGATAACTTTTGGGCTTAAAAAATACAATTTACTTTTTGGGTGTTTTTGTAAGGAATGCCTTGAAAAATATGTGCACATGGCCGGTACTTCCCTTCATGTCAGTTTTTCTCTCTTATTCGTTGCGTGACCCCCTGTTTTCGGGTCAGAAAAAGTTGTCTGAAAGGCTTGACAAAGATATTTAAATACTAAAATTAAAGTGATGCGATCAAATTTTTTTTTATTTCGCCTGAACGTTATAACGGTACGGTGGCTGATTTAGGACACTCAAATATTTATTTTTATCTCGTTATAACGAGATACGATCTCGTTATAACGAGAAAACATCTCGTTATAACGAGAAAACATCTCGTTATAACGAGAAAACATCTCGTTATAACGAGAAAGTATCTCGTTATAACGAGAAAAGATCTCGTTATAACGAGAAAACATCTCGATATAACGAGAAAACATCTCGTTATAACGAGATACTATCTCGTTATAACGAGAAAACATCTCGTTATAACGAGAAAATTTCTCGTTATAACGAGAAAGTATCTCGTTATAATGAGAAAAGATCTCGTTATAACGAGAAAGTATATCGTTATAACGAGAAAACATCTCGTTATAACGAGAAAACATCTCGTTATCTCAAGATAAAATCACGTGACTCTGATGACATGAAACATATAGCCCCCACCACCAAAACAGTTTATATATCTCGCGGGTGTTTTCAATATTCTGGATGTAATACATGGGAAAAACACCTACTCACCCCCACCCCCAAGCATCCCAACCATGCCCGTGAAATACCGCTCCTCTCCCTCGCACATGTTGTCAACGATAATTACGATAAGCTCATATAACTCTCATACCAATAAACACAGAAAATGAGATGGAATTCACACAAACAAATGAAACAACTACAGCGTAATAAACTCGCTGCCCCCCCCCCCCCCCTCCCCTCCCCCACACCGTATGTGGAACATTTTTTCGACACACGTCACTCAAAACACGAGTATAGCCTCAGCCCAAAACAGTGTACATATCTTACGCGTGTGTTTAATACTGTGGATATAATACACGGGAAACACTCCTACCCCTCTCCTTCCCAAAGCATCCCACCAATGCCCGCGAAATACCTCCCCTCTCCCTCGCACATGTTGTAAAAGATAATTACGACAAGTGTATTTAACGCTCATACTAATAGAACAAGGACAGGGACGTGAGAAGGTAAAAATATTGGGAGAGGCGTATCAAGGCGTAGATCCATGCAAAAGGGGCGCCCATTGTGCTGACAGTAGCATGATTCGAGTCGCGCACTGGCGAGGCGGGGGAGAGCACCAGATGTGGTATCCCCTTCTCGTTGGCGGGGTCCGAGGGCCATTCCCTGGGAAAATTTTGAAAAATATGAGGGCCAAAACTCGCGTTCTCAGTGATTATGAGGCCGCTGTGACACTACCAATTCGAATTCTCTGCTCGTTTCGTAATTAGGCGCGCTTCTGAATTTATCCGCGTGGTTAACTTTCTTCGTTTGTGTTTTGTTTTGGACTGACTTCAAACATCTCCACGAGTTTAATCGGGACCATCGATTAATAATTTTATTTATTGAAGAGGTGGGGTGGGGGTGGTGGTAAATACCCCCTACCGCCCCCCCCCCCCTTACTCGGTTTTAACGCCACTGAGAAAGGATAAAAAACAGAAAATAAGATGGAATTTTCACAGGCAAATTCAACAACTATAGCCTTATAAACTTACTGCCCCCCCCCCCCCCACCACCACACACAAAGAGAGATTTATTTATTATCGACGCTTTCAACAGCCAGAGGCATGTCATGTAGGGTAGTTCCCTTGGCGGAGGAAGAACCGGAGACAACCACTGAGCAGCAGCGAGCAACCGTCAAGTTCTCCAACATACTAACCCGACAGAATTAGAGTTAGAGCGGTTGAAGGCACGTGCACCATCGACGTGCAGTACGCCCTAGCACATAATGCCACCGTGACCCCACGTCAGGCCACGTGGACAATTGGGATTAAGTGTCTTGCCTAAAGACACAACGCGGGTCAGAATCGAACCGTCGATCTCTATGTTTCAAGCTCGATACTCTAACAAATGAGCTACCGCGCTCTCATAATTATATAGTAGGTAGCTGTACATGTTTGTCGTGGGAACACATTATGGCGTCATTAAACTTTTACCAAACGCAAGTTGAAGACAACAGTGGGCCCACAATTATTTTTACACAAAAAATAAATGAAATTCATTTTTTTTTCTTCCAAACTAAACGGCTTATGACACTCATTTGAACGAGCTCTTTTCGATGCGATATCATAAACTATGGTTTGGGAGAAAAAATTATGAACATAAATTTTGAGTGGCGAATTTTGTATATTACACGGACGGTTTGTGTCGCTGCTGTGGGTAAAAGGCTTATCATGATTAGGCCAATATATACGGTATACCGATAACTTGTGCACTTCTTAGAAATAGAATTAAATGGTGTGAATAATATAACAATAATGCAATGCATGAATACTGAAGCTCCAGAAAATTGTTTTTTACTGTGTAGAGCTAGGATCCCAAATTGTGTGTGTGTTGGGGGGGGGGGGGGGGGGGGGGCAGTAATATCGCGAGGGTCGAGAACGACATACCACGGGCATGTCTCGAGGTTTGAGGCAGGGGATGGAGAGTTTGGGAGGTACGCACTCCCATTGGTGGGGTCCGGGGGGGGGGGGTGATTTTTTTTCAGATTATAAAGCTCTGGGGCCCATTCTGGGCATCTTGAGAGAAGGGAGGTTTGGGAATTATAAGTGGCAGTTTGATTTTTGTGGGGGTGAGGTGGGGGTCAATGTTATTGGATGGGGTGTCCCCCCTCCCCCCATGCCGCTTCAGCACTATTTTTTTCAATAAACTTCTCATTTTGTTCACTGACAGATTGAGCTGAACATGGAATATGAAGCATGACGACTATAGTCATCACTGGTATAGGGAATTTATTTAATTATTTATTGGTGCTTAAAGTCACTTTTGTGAAGCTATATACTGTCGTCTTCAACTTGCGTTAGAACTCTATATATAACTCAAATTCTGCCGGGTTAGTACGTTGGAGAGTTCGACGGTTGCTCGCCGCTGCTCAGTGGTTCTCTCCGATTTTTCGGTTCTTCCTCCACCCGTAGAACTACATTACACGACATGACCCTGGCTGCTGAAAGAGTCGTCAAATTCCAATAAATAAAATAAATAAATAAATAAATAAATAAATAAATAAATAAATAAATAAATAAATAAATAAATCTCTCCTTGTGTGTGGAGGGAAGAGTGTGGGGAGGGGTGGCAGTAAGTTTATTACGCTTTTGTTGTTTAATTTGTCTATGTGAATTCCATCTCATTTTTCTCTTTTCCATCCTTTCTCAGTGGCGTTAAACCGGGGGGGGGGGGGGGGGGTGTAAGGGGGATATTAACACCCCCCCCCCTAAAAAAAAAAAAAAAATCAAAAAATTATTAACCCATGGTCCCGATTAAACTCGTGGAGATGTTTGAAATCAGTCCAAAACAAAACACAAACGAAGAGGTTGACCAAACGGATAAATTCAGAAGCTAGCCTATTTGCGAAACGAGCAGAGAATTCGAATTGGTAGTGTCACAGCGGCCTCAGAATCACTGAGAACGCGAGTTTTGGCCCTCATATTTTTCAAAATTTTCCCAGGGAAGGGCCCCCGGACCCCGCCAACGAGGAGGGAATACCACATCTGGTGCTCTCCCCCACCTCGCCAGTGCGCGACTCGAATCATCCTACTGTCAGCACAATGGGCGCCCCTTTTGCATGGATCTCCGCCTTGATACCCCTCTCCCAATATTTTTACCTTCTCACGTCCCTGTCCTTGTTCTATTAGTATGAGCGTTAAATACACTTGTCGTAATTATCTTTTACAACATGTGCGAGGGAGAGGGGAGGTATTTCGCGGGCATTGGTGGGATGATTTGGGAAGGAGAGGGGTAGGAGTGTTTCCCGTGTATTACATCCACAGTATTAAACACACGCGTAAGATATGTACACTGTTTTGGGGCAGAGGCTATAGTCGTGTTTTGAGTGCAGTGTGTCGAAAAAGTGTTCCACATACGGTGTGGGGGAGGAGCGGGGTGGGGGGGGGGGGGGGGGGGGCAGCGAGTTTATTACGCTATAGTTGTTTCATTTGTTTGTGTGAATTCCATCTCATTTTCTGTGTTTGTTGGTATGAGAGTTATATGAGCTTATCGTAATTATCGTTGACAACACGTGCGAGGGAGAGGAGCGGTATTTCACGGGCATGGTTGGGATGCTTGGGGGTGGGGGTGGGTAGGTGTTTTTCCCATGTATTACATCCAGAATATTGAAAACACCCGCGAGATATATAATCTGTTTTGGTGGTGGGGGCTATATGTTTCATGTATTCAGAGTCACGTGATTTTATCTCGAGATAACGAGATGTTTTCTCGTTATAACGAGATATTTTCCTCGTTATAACGAGATTTTTTCTCGTTATAACGAGATACTATCTCATTATAACGAGATGTTTTCTCGTTATAACGAGATGTTTTCTCGTTATAACGAGATACTTTCTCGTTATAACGAGATGTTTTCTCGTTATAACGAGATGTTTTCTCGTTATAACGAGATCGTTTCTCGTTATAACGAGATCGTATCTCGTTATAACGAGATAAAAATAAATATTTGAGTGTCCTAAATCAGCCACCGTAATAACGGTAGCCCATGGGAAAATATTAGTTCTGTGATACCATTAGGTTATGAGAGCCTAAATAAGTTAACACGTGACCAGGAAAATTTGACACCCATAGTTGTGAGTAGGATTAAATAGGTCGGATTGGCTGATTGGTTCAATATCAGTTGGATTTGCAACCATTAATTAAAAGTCTGTTTTGTCTACTTTAGGAAAGATTAAAAAGTTTGTTTGTAATTGTGTGCCGGAATGTGTGAGAATCACTAAACAAATATGAGGTATGGGGAAAAAAAAGTATCAAGGTCATTCAGTACAAGACCACACCGTAGTAGTGAAAATTCGAAATTTAAACTGAATTGCTACTTTAGAACGCATCTTGAAAGATGACTGTCGCAATTCTCAGGCTGGCGCATGTTGCTTACCCATGTGGGAATTGGCAGGAAGACAGCAGTAGTGGCTATGCCTCTTCAGCCATACATTCCATATACAATAGGGTGACAATAAACCGCAAACTATATGTATAAAAATAAATAAAGAAATAAATTTTTTAACTGTATTTGCTTTCCACTGTATATTGTATATGTACTGCTATATGGCAAATAAATCATTCATTCATTCCGCTCATTCATTCATTCATTCATTCATTCATTCATTCATTCATTCATTCATTCATTCATTCATTCTCGTCAAAAGGTTGCTATTAGCAACGACCTTCAACTTTGCCCTTTTTCGCATTGACAATTTCCTTTGGCACACTGCACAGGTCACATTTATGATTCAATTGCTTGGAAACTTGGTGTGCAACCTTCAGACGCGAGCTATTGATTTTCTTTTATTTCCGCCGAAAAACGTTGCTGTTAGCAATGATCTTTGAACTTTGCCGTTGTGCATTTATGAAAGGATTGGTTTGAAACTTGGTATGTTTCTTTTGGGTGATTTCAAGATGATAGCTGTGGATGTTCTTCCATTCTCGTCAAACATGTTGCCCCTTAGAAACGACCTCCAACTTTGTCGTTTTATCTGTCGATAATTTTCTTTGGAACACCGCACAGTTCACGTTTATGATTCAATCGCTTTGAAACATTGGATGCTTGTTTGGAGCGTCCTCTACATGTGAGTTTTGATTTTCATTCATTTCTCTCGAAAAACGTTGCCGAATGTTGCCGTTAGCAATGACCTTTGAAAACACTGCATTTGTGCATCAACATTTTCTTTGACAAGCCCCCGCAGTGTGAATTTATGAAGGGATCCGATTGAAACTTGGTATGCATGTTTGGGGTAACCTCAGATGTGAGCTATCGAGTTTCCCCCATTTCTATAAAAAAAAAACTCTGCCGTCAACAATGACCTTTAAAATTACTGCATTTGTACATTACAAATTCCTTTAATATGTCCTACAGGGCACATTTATGAATGGATTGCTTTGAAACTTGGTTCAAGTTCATCAAAAAAAAAAAAAAAAAAAAACCCCGTTGTCGAAGCAACGACAGTTGAATTTGATGCATTTGTGCATCAACATATTCAATTGGCACGCTCTGTATGGCATATTTATGAATAGATTGCTTTGAAACTTTGATCTCTAGATTGGAGCTATTGATTTTGTTTTCATTTCATCCAAAAACGTTGTTGTTAGCACCAACCTTTGAACTTAGAGCATTTGTGCAGCAACTTATCCCTTTGCACTCCATACAGGGCAATATTTAGGTATTTCCATCAAAAAGCGAAAAAAAACCCAAACATTACGACCAGCAACGAGCTTCAAACTTAGTACATTTGTGCATTAACATCTTCCCTTGGCACGCCTCAGAGGGCGCATTCAGTATCGGATTGCTTTGAAACTTGGTATGATTATTCAGGGTGACCAAGATATGAGCTATCGATTATCTTTTCATTTCCGTCAAAATCAGGGCGTATTTATCATAGAGTTGTTTTTGAACTTGGTGTGCTCATAAGCGAGACCTCTAGATAAGAGCTATCGATTAGCATTCATTTCTGTGAAAAAAAGTTGCCATTTACAATGACCTTTAAACTTACTGTTTTTGTGTATCAACATTCTTCTTTTAGCCATCCCTACAGTTTACATTTTAAAATGCATGATTTGCTCTGACCTTCTGCAGTTACAATGCTGTTATATTGAAATTTCACCAAATAACATTGGAACGAATGGTCTTCGATTTTGCCATTACACTTATAACTTACTTTCATTGTTATATTTAAAATATTTGCTTTCACTAAAAGGTTCACAAAATTCTTCCATTTCATTTACCTTATTCGTTACTTCAAAGAGAAGCATGGGTATTAATAGTTTGTACAATTCGATTAATGTTAGTGATAACTGTTGGCACCAAGCTAAAAAAAAAGAGCTTTATAAATATAAAGGCATTTAAGAGGGTGCCAACAATTTTCATGTGTTCATATTAATTTCGAAGCAAAAATACTTAACTTACTGGTTACCGTTTATCGTGGACTTCCTATGGGCACTTTCCAATAGACTGTACCAAAGTATATCAATATGATTAAGTCTCGACTAGCAAAAATACTCTAGCGCTCCTCCGCCAATCGGTGACGTATGATGGTGCGAAAGCAGTTAGGATGCGCCTGCACTCAGATGCTGAGCATCAGCTTTCACATCATCAAATATCAAACGAAAACAAACACGGAACTAATCAAACAGTATTAACCCTTTACCCAACGCAGACGATATCAAAATTTATTATGTTTAAATATCATTTTTTCAAATTTTTCAAAAAAATTCAACAAAACCACATCATGTGACCCCTCGTTGGAACGAGCTCAACGAGCTCGTTCCAAAGAGGGGTCACATGATATGGTTTTGTTGAAATTTTTTGAAAATAATATTTTTTCATTTGCTGAATTTTCACATTACGCGGGCGGATGCGACCGATTCGTTGGGTAAAGGGTTAACTTCCAGTATCAGCACTTGTTCTTGTCAATACTATCTAAAACATGTTGAAAATATTTTAAAATGTGTACGTCACGAACATAATCGTTTTTCGCAGACACCAACATATATTCTTTAAAAAGCAATACGCAATACGAAAATTTAAAACTTTCGATAAAAGGATTTCTTGAGTTCTGTCTGTTAATAGGAACCCGGTGCCCCCCCCCCCTCCCCCCCCCCCCCTCCACACCCCATCCCCAGCGAGGGAGCGGCTGGTGGTCACACTTTTCTATGTTTGACAAATGAGCGCTCTAGCAATTCAGTAGTATATGGGGATCAGTGAGACTACCCCAACCCTTCGTGTTCACCCCGCCAGTGGCCTCAAATCTCACCAAAGCCCAGGTCGCTTGATCAGTTGAGTTATAAATGAATTATTGTTTTACATATGCTGTGCGCCTCTGTCTGTATATGAGTTACTGGCAGTTTGAAATAGCATTTAATTTGGTGGAGTGCTAAATTATTTTTGGTCATTAAAATATGATCTCATATCTTTGCATTCTTACAGTTTATGGGAGAGTGCTCAGAGGCAGGGGCACTCTCCCTTAAAATGTAACAAGGCAAGTCTCCGCAGACTAAATGATTTTACTTCAAAGATAATACGAAGCACATGCGCAGAATATGGAGTCTTTAGGTTGTGGTACCTGACTTCAGAATAAAGTCCAAATTTAGACTTCCGGCACTCTACCAGTTAAAAGGACAGAAATCTTTTTTGCGGGTTAAAGGCCCGCAGAGAACGATGTGTGGCTATAGGCTCACTGTGGGTTAACCACTCACCTAACGAACCGACTACATCCACCCGCGTAATTTACAAACGAGCCATTCGAAAACTTCAACAAAACCCTATCATATGACCCTTCATTGGAACGAGCTCATCGAGCTCGTTCCAATGAGGGGTCATATGATAGAGTTTTGTTGAAATTTTTGGAAAAATCTGAAAAAATAATATTTAAAATAATAAATTTTGATATCGTCTGCGTTGGATATCGCGGTGAACGGTGTTTGGCTATAGGCTCAGTGTGACCCCCATTGACGATATTTTGTCAGTAACATTTCGGTTAATAACTACTTAAATACTCACCAATGATGCTAAAAATGTCAACAAATGATGACACACAAATATCAGCTATAGCAAGATTTACAATGAATATGTTGGCAACGGTTCGTAAATTCTGAAATGAAAATAAGTAATATCTGGTTGAAGGTGTACACCATAAAGAGGCACAACTGAACGTCGAGCTTCTGGCGAAACGCACTATATATAATGCCAACCAGTCAGTCTTAAATGTGAATAAAACAAGTATATATTGATAAAT
>CM062292.1:373256258-373287091 GCA_031216915.1 Pictodentalium vernedei
ACGGTTCGCAAATTCTGAAATGAAAATAAGTAATATCTGGTTGAAGGTGTACACCATAAAGAGGCACAATGAACGTCGAGCTTCTGGCGAAACGCACTATATATAATGGCCAACCAGTCAGTCTTAAATGTGAATAAAACAGAGTATATATTGATAAATCCAACTCCTAATAATAGAATACCGAAATGCCTGATTTTTTTAAAATCAATAAGAAAAGTGGGTACCCATGAGGAGGAACAAACTTTGAAATTCCTGGGAATAAACATTGACGAAAACATATCTTACCATGCCCACATATCTAAAATCAGCTCTAAAATAGGATGGGCAAATTACGCACTGAACAAAGTGAAGACGATATTACCACACGAAGCTCTAAAAACGTTATATTATACATTAGTTCACTGTCACCTGTCATATGGTATCTACATATGGGGCACTTCAAGAGCAGTAAGAAAACTTCTTACAACACAGAAACGTTCACTCCGAATCATAAATAACAAAAATTATACAGATCCTCTGTTCTTAAAAGATAAGATTCTTAAAGTGAATGACGTGTTTATATTACAGGCCTGCCTTTTCATGTTTGACTGGAAACAAGATATACTTCCCCAGTCCCTGAATAATTACTTTAGCATCCCACACAACCCATCATATATGAACACCAGGCAAACGGGGCAAATATGAGTAAACAAAACACGGACAAGATCGTTGGATAAGTTACCCATGTTCGCGTACCCAAGGTTACGGAATGATCTGGGCCACGAATTTCATAACCTCCGATTGACCGTAATGAATTCAAAAGAAAACTCAAACTCAGACTTCTGTCATCATATGCCGCAAATGTCCAATGTAACAATCCATATTGCACCGACTATAATGCGTAATACTCCGTCTTTCTCAGGTTTATATAGACTTTCCATAAATTGGTGCATTCTTCACCAGGTTAACCGTCATACACATCTTTCTCCTAGTTTGAAGTACCTCTGAGTGTCTCGTCCCGTTGCCTTTCACAGTGAGCCACCGGCTGTGAAGAACAGATTTTAAAATAGTACTGATTTATGGATGTCTAAGGTAAAGCTACATATTTAATAATATTTAGTTCCCAGTCGATTTGCAGTGTTGAGGATAACACACTTATTGGGGCGCGGTGGCGTTGCGGTAACCGTGACGAGAACCGAAGTTAAGCAACGTCGAGCTCGGTTAGTCGTTGGATGGGTGACCGTCTGAGCGATCGATTCGGACTCACGCGTTGTGTCCTTGGGCAAGGCACTTAACCCCGATTGTCCACACGGGGGGCACGATGGCGCCTTGTACTAAGGAGTACTGCACGTCGATGGTGCGAATGTCTTCAATCAATCTAACCCCGCCTGTGCTGCAGTGCATAGTTACGATGTTGGGGAGCTGGCAGCTGCTCGTCGTTGCTCGGTGGTTCTCTCCGGGTACTCCCGCTTCCTCCACCCGAAAAACTGTCACGGTCATGATTAACCATTGTGCATAAGTATGTGACCCTAAACACCAATAAATAAATAAATAAATAAATAAATAAATAAGACACTTTTTACAAGGGGGTGAAAGGTAGACAGGCAATCTGGCTATGCCATCTCCGTGCGGTGTATACAACGCAGACGATTTCAAAATTTATTATTTTAAATATCATGTTTTTAAATTTTTCAAAAAATTTCAACAAAACCATATCATGTGACCCCTCGTTGGAACTAGCTCGACGAGCTCGTTCCTACGAGGGGTCACATGATATGGTTTTGTTGAATTTTTTTGAAAAATACTATTTTTTCAACTGCTTGAATTTGCATATTACGCGGGCGGATGCGGGCGATTCGCTGGGTAAAGGGTTAAGTCGTCTGGAAAATATCAGTTGGTCGGAAAAGCTAACCATAGTAATCTAAACATGGGCGATGAACTATTTAAGGGCTTGACTGGTTGCAGGCCACAGCGCCGAATACCTTATAGAATTAGACTGGGGGCTTGGAAGCTTGGTGGTGGTAGCGGCGGACGGCGGTGGAGGAGGAGCGTAACCCTGACACGCCACGTCGCAAATCTAGCAATATTGTGAAGGTATCACTGAACTAAATATTTGAATTAGAGTTACCCGCATTGAAATGTCGCACACTGAAATAATGCAATCTCTAAAAAATATGCAGCCTTGGGAAAAAATATTGTTTCAATAAACGTTTAAAACATTCTACTGACATCTTGCATTATTGTTGAATACTCCAGATAAATAAAGAGGGTGATTTGATGACTTTTGGACCTAAAAAATACAATTGACTTTTGGTGTGTTTTTGTTGGGAATTTCCTGAAAAATATCTGCACGTAACCGGTACTTCCCTTCCTGTCAGTTTTTCTCTCTTATTTGTTGCATGACCACCTGTTTTCGTGTCAGAAAAAAAGTTGCCAGAAGGGCTATACTTGACAAAGATATTTGAATGCCAAAATTAAAGTGATGCGGTCATATTTTTTTCACCTGAACGTTATAATGGTTGCCTTTGGGAAAATATTTAGTTCCGTGATACCTAAAGCACCTGCCATATCTGGCAGACTATTAAATAGCACATATTTATCCCGCAAATGAGAAAATGTTGACCCATTTTGAGCCATTTTTGAGCAATCAACTGTATCATTGAGCTGGGTACGTTTGAATGATATAGTATGATTTGGATTGTGTGTTGTTTTCTCCAGGAAAGGCCGCACCGAGAGCTTCCGGAAAACGTTTTCATAATGACCACTGTGAATAGGGGAGGTAATTTAAAATGCGAAATACCCTCGGCCGTAACAGCAAGAAGTTGAGCATTTCTTGAAAAAAGACATATTCAACTGCATAACTGTAACGAGACCTAATTTAATTTTGTTGTCAATTTATATTTGGTGATAAACAATGCATGCACGTTTTCCGTGTACAGCAGGTGGTTTTACACAAACCGGAAAGATAGCAGCCAGAAACCTGCACATCGATAAGGGGATTTAGGTGATGATAACCTCACCCAATAATTTTTCCAATCGGGACATTTTCTTCAGAATTAAAGTTTCAGATATCAAGACTATCTTGCTAGCAATCATGTACCTTCTTAAAAAGATTAGATCTGATATCTGGTCTAATGTCACACTCAAAATCGGTCATAGGAATGGAGATCTATAGTAACCGTTTCGGGCTTGGGGGGGGGGGGTGGTCGCTGGTCAGTTTGGAGTACCGGTACAATACTTGTAATTTAAATAAGAAGTTGCGTCACCTCTACGCCATGTATATATGTCTATTTTATTTAATCACCAATAAACTTCCGAGAAGTCTAGTTTTTTTAACTCATGTCCCAACTGACTAATATTTCAGCTACATCTTCAAGGCATGCCTTCGACGAAGACATGCCTTGATAATGTAGTTGGAATATTAGTCAGTCGGGACTTGAGCCATCCCGGGGGTGGGGGATCAAGTTTATACCCCCCCCCAAGCGGTCATCTTCGCGGCACTCCTGGTAAGAAGAGTAGTATACAATCTGTGCTGTTGTTTCTAGGCAAGCCAGTGTCGTTTTCCTGGCACTTGGCTAGGGGCTACTACAGGGTCAAAAGTCGCGAATTGTTTTAGGTTCAGTAAATTCACTCTTTTGTCCCTTGCTTGTATACTCGTTACGGAACAAATAGCGAGAATTATACATACCTTGCTTGTCAATATTGCTGTTATTACCAACATGTTCCCAAACGTTCCAACAAATGATACTAGACAGAGGACTACGATGTAAGGAACGGTGAGTTCGAGGTGATCGTAAAAGTACTGTCCGTCTACAACACCACTTGTATTGTCATCTCGAAAGTATGGAATATCCATGGTGGAGCTTGGAGTTTCCTCTCTTTTCTGTTTATACTTGTTATTTTTCGAAGTGCGATTAACCTGTAAATTTTAAAAGCAATTGAGACTTCTATTTTACCAACTTTCGTCCAAAATTCGCACAGTTAGGGCAACTCTGTAGCCTACGTCACCCAGGGTAAGTTTCAGGGGGAGAGTAATATCTAGGGGGGGGGGGGGGGCTAGTTCAGTGATCTGAACGTAGCGGCTACCCCTTGAGTGGGGGTGGGGATAGCCTCTACATTCAGATCGCTGAACTACTGGGGGGGGGGGGGGGTACAGAATAGGATGCGCAGCATCATCCGAGCCACGTAGCGGCCAGATGGGGGTGAGCAGAAGAGGGAACATCCTCTCTCGCTGGGGGGGGGGGGGGGGGCTTCCTCGGGGAAAATGTGAAATTCGAGACAAAAAATAGCAATTTCCTTGACTCTGAGGCCGTTTTTGTCCATAATTTATAAGTTATGAAAGGCATCAATAATTAGGTCACATCACCCGGGAGATGACTGAAATGTCGGGATGCGCCCTCTCACCACCCCCCTCCCACACCCCCACCCCATGGCTACGCCACTGATCGGCCATTGCCATTCACAAAATCGACATTCAGTATTCATTAAAAAACATTTGCCTCCAAAATATCTTATGACCCCATTTTTGAAACGAGTTCGTTCCAATGAGGGATCATAATCTATGTTTTTGCTGCAAAAACTGAAACATTTTGAGTTCTTTAACCCTTTACCCAACGTAACGGCCAAAACCGGCCAGCGCTATTCTCAAAAATCGCCAATTAATTTTCATTATTTTTTTCATTTTTTGTCTCAAAAACATAGGTTATGACCCCTCGTTGGAACGAGCTCGTCGAGCTCGTTCCAACGAGGGGTCATAACCTATGTTTTTGAGACAAAAAATGAAAAAAAAATTAGTTATTCAAGAATTATTTTTTCAAGTGTCGTCTGCTTTTCAGGTTAGGTAAAGGGTTAAGAAATTATTTTATAGATGTCATCTTCTATTCGTATTAGGGAAAAGGGTTAACGGGTATGGGAACTTCCAAAATACTTGTCCTAGAAGGCTGTTGTGGGAGGAGGGGTCGGGGGTTCACCTATTCTTAACTAGGACCCTCCGGTCGTTACCCCCTTCTCCCACTTCCCTGACGAAAGGCCCATTCCCACGACAGTGTGCTAAATCAAATTTTGTACACAAACTTAATGACATGCATGTAAATTAAAAAGTAATAAACTTCAAGGCCGCTTTTAAAAAGTTCCCTACACCCCGAGGAATAAAATCACTGAAACTACAGCCAACTGAAAAACAAATTCTTGTGAACGATTGGCACAGCCAATGCATTCTGCACGATCATAACCGACTGTATAACGACCACAAGTGTGAGGCCTTTTCACTAAAATCGCCATTTCCGATTTTTTTCTCCAAAGCATAGTTGATCACCCTCATTGGAACGAACTCATAGAGCTCGTTCGAACGAGGTTTCATGAGCTATGCTTCTAAAGCAAAAAAAGTCATTTTTTCAAGTTTTTCTGCTGTTCTCTTCTAGTTGTGTTAACCCTTTAAACAAGGTAACGGCCAAAACCGGCCAGCGCTATTCTCAAAAATCGACAATTAATTTTCATTATTTTTTCATTTTTTGTCTCAAAAACATAGGCTATGACCCCTCGTTGGAACGAGCTCGTCGTGCTCGTTTGCAACGAGGGGTCATAACCTATGTTTTTGAGACAAAAAATGAAAAAAATTAGTTATTCAAGAATTTTTTTTGCAAGTGTCGTCTGCTTTCCATGTTAGGTAAAGGGTTATGTAAAGTGTTATGTTACCGTCTATTCCGAAGGGAGCCACCAACAGCACACGACTCGAAGATTCCAAAACAGTTCCATTTCAAACAAGTGTCACACGGAAAATAATTTTGTACCGTCGCAAACGGAAACCAGTGAAAAATTATGCCAATATGTTGATGGCAATCAGTGAGCTGACAACGTTCGTCAAACACATTACCAATAGATTTTCTGCACAGGAAATTAATCCTGCACCACCTTCTTCATCAATCGATTAACGAATAACAGTTGTCACATCCCATTTTGTAAATCCCACCTGCGACAACCGCGTTGTGACTTTGGGCAAGACACTTAACCCCAATTCCCCACTACACGTCGATGGCGCATCTGTCTTCAACCAATGCTAACCCTGCTTGTGTGGAATACGTATGTTGGGGAGTTGGCAGTTGCTCGCCGTTGCTCGGTGGTTCTCTCCTGGTACTCCGGCTTCCTCCACCCGTAAAACTGTCGTGGTCATGGTTAGCCATTGTGCAGAAATATGTGACCTTAAATGCCAATAAATAAATAAATCTCCCATTTTGTAATTCACATTTTATTAACCCTTTGAACTCTAGTGGTATCTTCCATGCCAGTTCAATGGCAGCAATTAGAAGAGTCCATATTCATTATTCGGGCTGACCAATCAATATTTTCAACGTGCAGTCCCGAGACAACCTGCTTGATTACATGGAACCTTCGGTTTGCTGTGAGCATTTCAAGTCTCTGGTCCAGTGGCTTAATGGGTTTACTGGTGGCAGTGTGTGTGTGTGTGGGGGGGGGGGGGGGGGGGGGGTCGGGGTGGAAGAGATGATTTTTCATTTCTTTATATTTCCCACAACAACCAAAAACCCGTTGTGTCTTTGTTAAAACCCGTTGTGTCTTTGTTAACCCCTTGATTAACACTATACTGATAAACGACGCTGACAAAAACATTTCTTAAATAACTGAAAAAATTCATTTTTGTCTCCAAAACATAGCTTACGGCCCATCATTTGAACGAACTCGTTGAACATGTTACAGTGACTGAGTGAGGTGTCATGACTATATGTTTTTGGAGGCAGAAATTTAAAAAAAAATAATAAATACGATTTTGGAAATAGTACTGGCCCGACGTGGGCGTTATCTTTGATATCTTAACCCTTTACCTAACAATGAAAAGCAGACGACACTTGGAAAAAATTCTTGAATAACTAATTTTTTTCATTTTTTGTCTCAAAAACATAGGTTATGACGAGCTCGACGAGCTCGTTCCAACGAGGGGTCATAACCTATGTTTTTGAGAAAAAAATGAAAAAATAATGAAAATTAATTAGCGATTTTTGAGAACAGTGCTGGCCGGTTTTTTCCCGTTAAGTTGGGTAAAGGGTTAAGGACATGATAACTGGAATTTTCGAATAACCACTTCGACAGGAAGCCCTCCTTCACCTTTCAGGCCCATTATATAGATAGTTTATGAAAGCACAGCATGATTCTCATTGCATGACTTCAATGTTGACCCAAACCAAGAAATAAACACCTCTTATTCTCCGGGGCTCACTCATGATTACGCCTCACATGTCTGGACAAAAAGTCTATTTGTCCGCCTTTCAAAGAATGGTGTTGCTTATCAGTTCACCAAATGAATATTTCTCAACTCTGCCTTCCAATACATTTCAGGGAACAGGCTCAGCATATAACACAGAGTTTTCACATAGCTCTGTTTGGGTTCGAAGGCAGAGAATTTGGCAAACCTGGAGACTGTCCACCACTAAACATCTTTCCATGCGGAACCCTTTTGAAAGCTGGGCAGTTTAGACTTTGACGACTGCATGCATATATAACATGAATGCATACAATACAGCTAATGTCTTTAACACAGAAAGAATACATTTCACAGTGTGATCAGATGAGGGGTGGGGTGGGGGAGGGGGGGCACGGTGCATGGCGTTGCGGTAACCGGTTCTCGTCAGAACTGCGAAGTTAAGCAACGTCGAGCCCGGTTAATCCTCGGATGGGTGACCATCTTAGCGATCGATTCGGACTGCCGCGTTGTGTCCTTGGGTAAGGCACTTAACCCCAATTGTCCACATGGGGGCACGATGGCGCCGTGTACTAAGGCGTATACTGCAAGTCGATGGTGCGCATTTCTTCAATCAATCTAACCCTGCCTGTGCTGCAGTGCGGAGTTACGATGTTGGGGAGCTGACAGCTGCTTGTCGTTGCTCGGTAGTTCTCTCCGGGTACTCCGGCTTCCTCCACCCGTAAAAGTGTCACGGTCCTGATTAGCCATTCGTGCATAAGTATGTGACCTTAAACACCAATAAATAAATAAATAGTGTGATCAGATAAATATCATTTTGAACCCAAAATAATGAAGTTTGACCCTTTACCAAACACGAAAGCAGATGATACCCCCCCCCCCCCAAAAAAAAAAAATACTTGAAAGAAAATCATTTCTACCTAACAAACATAGCTTATGACATAGCATTGGAACAAGCTCAGCGAGCTCGTTCCATTAAGTGGCCATAAGTTATTTTTGAGACAAGGAATAATTTTTTTTAATAATACCCAATAAACGATAAGGCAAAAAACAAACAAAAAATGTCTCTCAGACAATTCCTCACTCTGAACTTCCCCATTGGACATTTTATTGCCTTTTGTTGTCCTCCAATATTACTAAAATACCGGTATGCTGACATGCTGTCATTTTTTATGTTTTTTTTTATTGATGTATGTAACTGAAGTCTGGAGAGCATAATGCGCTTTCACGGCTCGGGGTGACGGAAGCCTACGTTTTAATCCGTGATTATCCCTGGTAAATCCGTGCTGGGTCCGTAGTCATGACCGTGGTGTTCCGGTATAAACCCTCGTGCTTCCGCCACCTTGTTTTTTTCGTGGCGTGATTTTCAAAATGTCACCGACCGTAAGTGACTGTAGAAAACCGTAGACACCGGGACACAACCGTAATATATCCGTAGCCGATCCGGCATTGACCGTGATCAGAAATGGGGTCCCGGCTGACCATGGAAAGCGCCGACCAAACCGTGCGAGACCGTGACATGACCGTGACATAACCGTACAGACCGTAGAAGAACCGTCGCAGAATCGTTGCGGAACAGTAGCATATCCGTAACACCGTAGCATGACCGCGACTAACCGGGACAAACCGTGAGACAACCGGGGTTTGTCCGTAGCACTTCCTGTGGTACCGTAGCATAACCGTAGAAAAACCGTCACATAACCGTAATAATCCTTGGCGAATCCTTGCTACTTCCTTTGCATAACCTTAGTACATCCTTTGCGCTTCCTTAGATCTCCCGTAGCTACACCCTAGTGCCACCGTAGAAATTGTCTACTGTGGCCAAAACACACTGGTTTTACCACGGTTCAAAACTGTAGAAATCCGTGCATGCTCGAAACCGGGAAAGTGAGAACCCCGCATAACTAAATATACAAAACAGTTTTATTTTTAAAATGAAATGAGTTTATTTGTTTTATTATGAATTTTCTATATAGTCTATGTGTGAAAAGACAGCGGAAAGCCTCTCAATCCATGCTGACTCTATGCAAGAATTTTTATTTTTTTTAAAAATACGCCCCCCTCCCCCCCCCCCCCCCCCGCCCTACCCCCCCCCCCCCCTCCAGAACTGCACGATATTCAAACTGAATACCGGTATCGGTATTCAAAAAAATACCGCGGTATACCGGTATATCGAAAACTGTTCAGATATATGAACACAAGTACCACAATCGACACTCGCGGCATCACAGTCGGAACGAATTAGCATGCCTTGATGACGCGGTTCAAAAAACCTTTACCCAACGCAGACGATATCAAAATTTATAATTTTTAAAATTAGTTTATCAGATTTTCACCAAAGACTTCAACAAAACTATATCATGTGACCCCTCATTGGAACAAGCTCAACGAGCTTGTTCCAATGATATAGTTTTGTTGAAATTTTATAGTTTTGTTGAAATTTTTTTAAAATTATTTTTTCAACTGCTGAATTTGTATATTACAAGGGTACAAGCGGGCGATTCCTTGGATAAAGGGATAATATTATTCATTCGGGGCTACAGTTAAAAAACTAAAGACATCTTGAAAATTAAATTTTGGGTAAATAAATAATGACGATAAACCGATATTTTTATAATTACACCGGTATTCAATCGATATTGGTTTGAATACCGGCATATATCGGTTTATCGATATACCGTGCAGCCCTACCCCCCCCCCCCCCCCCCCCGAGAAAAAATACATGAGAATCAATTATTTTATTTTGTGAGGCAAAAAATTCAAATGACGATTTTTGTGAATAGCGCTGGTTTATTTTGGCCGTCACGTTATGAAGGGCTGGCTGAAACAATTAACCCTTTACCTAACGCGAAAAGAAGACGACACTTGCAAATAATATTCGTGAATAACTATTTTATTTCCATTTTTTGCGCCAAAACATAGCTTATGACCACTCAGTGGAACGATCTCAATGAGCTTGTTCAATGAGGGGTCATAAGCTATGTTTTGAGATAAAAAAATGTTAAAAATACTGAAAATTGAATGGTGATTTTTGTGAATAGGGCTGGTCGGTTTTGACGTTATGTTGGGTAAAGGGTTAACCAGAGGAGAAACAATGGCTAGAACATCTGAGCGAGCGGGCGAGGTTTTTTTCGCTTTGAAAATCAGGGCATTGTTGAATAAGGGTCGGTCCTGGGAAGTCGACCTCGCTGCTCAACAATCGGTGTGCAGAGGTCCCAGTTCTTCAGCTTCCCTTGTGTCATTCAGAGGTGGCGCCAGGATTTCCCCGACGCGGGGGCTATTATCCCTGACTATGTGAAGTGTAATATCTTACCTCCCACAAACAGCTGGGAATTTCAATGGATTCAAGATGATACACGAAAGCTCTGCAGATGCACATGATCTGTTCAAATATTCACACTGTTAACAGTACGAGTGATCTCCCCCTATGTTAGAGTTAGTTTCAGGTGAAATAGGAGACAATGTAACTGTATGATTCCCCCAGTAGACTATGACCCTGGTGGACCCAGAAACAAACTGGGAGTGATTTCTAGCAAGAAAGGGAACCACTCAAGAAACCAGGTGGACATTTGTCCTGAACGATTTCTGTGTGGGAGACTTTTATAATCCCTGATGGGTACGGGTGTGGGATGGGAAAATCTCACCCGAGGGACAAGATATTTGGTCCAGACACTCGGCAAGCCTCGTGTCTGGCCCAAATATCTTGCCCTCGGGTGAGATTTTCCCATCCCACACCCGTACCCATCAGGGATTATTTTTCTCCCCCCACCATACAGCGGTTACGTTAGCCAGAGGTAATCGGCGGTCACGTGCTGATATAATCAACTCATTTGGTATTCGTTGTTTTGAAAAACTAATGACACCATCGGAAACAGCATGCAAAAGTTATGTATATACCAAAGGTATATACCACGAAATCAATTAGGAACGGTGGCATCTTGGGATCTAAAGAGTTTTAGAGCATCAGACATTGAGCACACGGCATTCTGATGACGTCAATATGAATTAGTTTGAGCAAAAAACTGATACGATATGCATAACGTCATAATAACGTTATAAATGTATAACGTCACGTGGGTGGGGTGGGATACATCTGTCTCTCCCTGCTATCTCACCCTGGACAGACGTATGTTACACATGCAGTGCGGGGGAGAAACATCTGTCTCTCCCTGCTATCTCACCCTGGGCAGACGTATGTTACAGATGCAGTTGGCGGAGAAAAACTTTTTCTGTCCATGAGGCTGTTGTCAATGCATCGATTTGCAGCGGACAAGATTTGATCAAGTATTCACGCTGCGGCCCAAAGAACAAACAAAGGGAGGTCTAAAACAAGTAAACGCAAGAGTTTCAAGGCGAAGCACACTGCAAAAAAATATAGGTTCTCTTTAGAACCAAAACTGGTTCTAATCATGTCCCTGAGATGGAACCAGTTCTGTTTAAACAGTATTTATTTCAAATCAAACAAATTTATAAAGATTAACATTAAATTTAACAGAATTAAACATAAATTCAGGGGGTTTCACCGTTTCAGTCGTAAGTTTAGAGCTTATACGAGGTTGTCTCAAATCATTATTAAGCAAAGGAGATATGAACAGTTGGAATATCGAACCAGTTTTGGTTCTGTACAGAACCAAAACTGGTTCGATATGCCAACTGTTCATATCTCCTTTGTTTCAAAATATTTGGCGACTGCGTTGAATAAGCTCCAAGTGTACTGCTGAATCTACTTCAGGTCATGTAATATTCTGTTAAAATTGAATGCTAATCTTGGTAAATTTATATATATGCTATTGTATATTCTTATTTTTATACGTGATTTCCCAGGGTGTATGGGAATTTACACCAGTCTGGAAAGTCATATACACCCTGAGGTGAAACATAACTCATTGAGCGAGCACACACAAACACACATTTTATCTCAGCATCACCACCCCACAGAGAGACAGAGGTCGACTACGCTCGACCACTAATGTCTTCACACAAACTGAACATGGAAAGCTTCGTGTGGGGTTTTTTTCAATTGCCAACATAGTTATGCCAATCAGGGGTATTTCTAAAATTTTCGCTGCCCCCCCTCCCCCCCAAAAAAAGAAGAAATTGGCCCAATGCCACTTTCACATTACATGGAGAGTCCGAAAATTATCTCCAATATAGGGCTACACACTCTAGAAATGCCTTAGATTCGCTCTCAGAGCACTGAATTTTGCATTTTTTTTCCCTAAGGGGTGGGAGGTCTTGTTCTGATTCTGACTTGGACGCTCCGACTGTTATGCCTCCTCCCACTTCTCTTCAAGGGAAGTGGGGGAGGGGGTAACAACCGGAAGGTCCTGGTTAAGATTAGGGGCGGCATCCACCCAACAACGACCTTCCAATTAGGTTTGCCTCCACCTTAACTTTCCAGAGCACCTTCTGTTATAGACTCCTGCTTACGCGCCTCAGTCATCCCCGATTGTCCAGTGGCACCGTTTAGTGTGAATAACGCTTTAAAGTATCAATGGTGGTACACAGGGGATGTCGCAAAGATGGCCAATTGTGGGGGGTATAAACTCATTTGTCCCGACTGTTATAACTCAAGTCGAGACTGAAAGATATTCCAACTGCATCATCAAAGCATGACTTTCTTCAAAGACATGCCTTGATGATGTAGTTGGAATATTTGTCAATGCGGATTATAAATTAAAAAAACTCAGGAAATTTGTGGAGGAGAAAAGCCCTGGTGGAGAGAAAAACCCTAAGGAGAAAAGCCCTGAGTTTTTTTTTTTTTTTTTTTTTTTGCAACCTAGGAGAAAAGCCCTGGGCCATTTTTGCGACGGGGTGGGGGTGGGGGGGGGGTTGAGACTGATAAGTTTTACTATTTTATGACCAAGAGGAAATTGCTAAAGTGAAAAAATACTAAATAAGAAAAAAAAGTTAAAAATGGATAATTTGGGGGGTTTTATTTGAAAAAAAGCCTTAAGAACATCTTGCACATAATAGCATGGAAAATTTTATGCTCAAAATGCTTCATGACAATGCAATTATAACTGAATGCGTAGCCTATGCAATGTCCAACACTTTGAAAAAACTCAGATACAGTCTTTTTACCACAAGAATGACCCACACACAAGTTTCTTAGCTTTTCTTGAAGTGTTTTTGTGCATTTCCTAACCCGTTTAGCAGGGGGTAGAGGTAAACATCAAAAACACCAGTATACTTTTTACCTGTTTGAATTTCCATTTCAATACTGGCCATGTTTATAAAAATATAATTGTTGTAAACACAACTTGTTTTGATTAGAATAAAACAAAATGTCACCCAAAACATCCCTATGCTTTTAACGGTCTTAAATTACCATCTGCCCATGTTTGTAAAATTATTAATCAATTGAAATAAAAATAAATGAAAGTGTCAATGACACTGTAGCTTAACTTGTCTGTGTGTTGTGTTTGATGAAAAGGATAACGTTCAATGTTTATGAAAGGATTATGAAATAAGACAAGAATTGTTATAATTGGGAATATGTTAATTTCTGTTCCCTGTATGCTATGTTTTTAATAAAAATCATATGAGGTGTAGACTGTACTAAAGAACTGAGGGTGGGTTATTGTGGCCTTCACAGTTAATGTATGTGGCCCTCACAGTTAACGTATGTCAACAAAAGTTACCAAGTTACAGTGAAATTATTCCAAAGCGAGTCATCCTATCAAGTTACAATGGAATCCCTTCATAAATATGACCTGTAGACTGTGCTAAAGGTTTTCTGGCTTCAGGCCTGTGTAGCCATCACGGTTGACCGATTGCAACTAAAAGAGGACGTCATCATCTCGACATTATACCAAGTCATTCCACCAAGTTACAATGAAATCCCTTCACAAGTACGACCTGTAGTCTGTACTTTCGGGCTTTGAGCTTGGACAGCCCTCACGGTTGAATGATCGCGACCAAAAGGGGACGTTCTCATCTGGGCATTATCTGAAGTGATCCTACAAAGTCACAACGAAATCTCTTCATAAATATGACCTGTAGACTGTGCTAAAGGTTTTCGGGCTTCGGGCCCCTGTAGCCGTTACAGTTGACCAATCACGACCAAAAGGGGATGTCATCGTCTTGGCACTATATGGAGTCAACCTAACAAGTTACAAATCCTTCCATAAATACGACCTATAGACTATGCTAAAGGTTTTCGGGTTTTGGGCTCGGGCAACCATCACGGCTGAATGATCGCGACCAAAAGGGGACGTTCTCATCTAAACATTATTTGGAGTCATCCTACCAAGTTACAATGAAATCCCTTCATAAATATGACCTGTAGACAGTGCTAAAGGTTTTCGGGATTCGGGCCCCTGTAGCTGTCACAGTTGACCAATCGCGTCCAAAAGGGGACGTTCTCATCTTGACATTATATGAAGTCAACCTACCAAGTTACAATGCAATCCCTCGATAAATATGACATGTAGACTGTGCTAAAGCTTTTCGGGTTTTGGGCTCGGGCAGTCGTCACGGTTGACAGATCGCGACCAAATGGGGAAGTTTTCATCTAGACATCATACGGAGTCATCATACCAAGTTACAATGAAATCCCTCGATATTAAATATGACCTGCAGACTGTGCTAAAAGTTTTTGGGTTTCGGGCTTGGGTAGCCATCACGGTTGATAGATCATGAACCAAAAGGGGACGTTCTAATCTAGACATTATACCGAGTCATCCTACCAAATTACAATGAAATCCCTTCATAAATATGACCTGTAGACTGTGCTAATGGTTTTCGGGTTTTGGGCTCGGGCAGCCATACCGGTTGACCGATCGCGACCAATAGGGGACGTTCTCATCTAGACATGACCCCCAAACCTGCATGTGACGATCAGACAAGAACTACAGGGTGTAGTCTGTGCTAAAGGAAAATGTGAACGGACTCACAGACTCACAGACTAACAGCACAGACTAACAGCACAGACTAACAGACAATAGCTTATCTTGACTTTGTCAAGTTAAGCTCAAAATTAAAAATATCTAATATAAAAAAAAACAAAAACAAATTAAATAAAGTAAAAAAAAAAAAAAATCAAGGTAAAAAAAAATTAAATAAAATTAAAAGAATAAGTCTAAAAAAAATTCAGGGCTTTTCTCCACTCTAAGTATAAATCAGGGATTTACTCCCCCCACCCCCACCCCCCACCTCCACCCCCCCCCCCCCGCATAAATGGACCAGGGCTTTTCTCCACAGATGCAATTTCAGGTTTTTTCTCCTTAAGGCTTTTTTCCACCAGGGCTTTTCTCCGCCCCCCAAATAATACATGCATGAACATCCCAACTTTTTATTTAATTGGCACGAATCGGACTCAACATTGGTCACACCCCCATTATCCACAGATCTCAATTTGCATGAGATGGATTGCGTGTTTGACATAAGTCTAAGAAACAAATTAAGTCTGGTAAGAAAGTACACAATTACCATAAAAAAAACGAATCTATAACTTATACTACAATCCAGAAGAAAATATTCCGAAAGGGAAATTATTGTGGTGGGTGGGAGTTCATCGCCCTCCACCTCCCTATGGTTACGTCCCTGGACTTCTAGGTGATTACAGGGCGGGTGCGTCCCAAATATTCACAATATTTCACTCTTTTAAGAAACTTACATTAGGCCTTAAAAAGTTAAAAATCGGTTTCTCATGCCCTCCTGCATGGTCCTTTTGGCTTCCGCATGCTCTCTTTTTATAACCAAAGCAAACTTAAAAAAATAAAATTATTTTACCCAAGTTAAAAAAAAAATAGATAAATTTTCCCTCGAGTGCAACAAGCCTTTGCAATGCTTTAGTATTGCAAAGCCTTCTTGAACTCAAGGGACTAAACGCACCACCAGCCATGATATTCTGTAGATTATGAGGCCTAAAACATAAAGCAAACCAAGAACATGCACTTTTTATGGCAAAGAAATAATTACAAAAGTAAAAAAATAGAATAAAAAACCGCCCGCCCACATGCAATTTTACAAAAAATGGCCTCTGAAACAGAAGATCTACTTTGTGGGGCCTTACCCTTTACCCAACGTAACGACCAGAACCGGCCAGCGCTATTCTCAAAAATCGCCAATTAATTTTCATTATTGTTTCATTTTTTGTCTCAAAACTATAGGTTATGACTCCACGTTGGAACGAGCTCGTCGAGCTCGTTCCAACGAGGGGTCATAACCTATGTGTTTGAGACAAAAAATGAAAAAAAATAGTTATTCAGGAATTTTTTTTGCAAGTGTCGTCTGCTTTTCGTGTTAGGTAAAGGGTTAAGCAAGCTTTGTTATCGTTATGTCGGATAATGCATTCGACCTTTCACTGCTGCGCTTAATTAGCAGATAGATGTTATAAATGTTCATTAAAAAAGAACAAAGTATGTCTTCCGTTTACTGATTATATCCGATATATTTCATTTCAATATGAGATGGCCGATTCCAGTATGGAAAGCAAATACAATAGACGCATTTGGTTATTAGTAAATTAGAAACTGAATGACAATGTATATGAGGTGACTGCACCTTTAAAGTACGATTAATTCAAGATGAATCAATAAGAGGGTGGGAGTAGACAGTGCCTTTATATTTTTCCCCGACTCAAGACTTCAATCTTCTTGATATGCCTACGGCATAAAATGCCTCCCTCACACCCCCAAAAATATGCCACTCACTACTATATATACCCGGCCCGAGCGGAATCCCTATTTTCACATAAGAAAACCCGAAAGGTTTTCTCATGCAAAAGAGAGTATACAACCTTACCAAATCTGTTACAGGCAAATAGCCATGGCTGTCATTAAACTAATATGGAAGATAGTACCACTGTGTAAAGGGTTAATTTCTCCGCGATATTCCACTGATAACGTGTTACCCCTTTGCACAATCGTCTCATCACACTAACATTTCAAGTTATCAAATCTCCGCATTAAGGCAAATAGGAATTTAACCAATTCAACCTTGTTGTACAAAGCTCAATGAGCTCTGTCAAACAGTATTGGATTGGTTAGATTTAGATTTCTATTTGCCTCAGGGAAACATTTGCAGCTTAAAATTTTGATATTTCGGTATTAGTGTGAAGGGAGGTAAAGATGAGTAGTAGTATGTAATGTGGTTTTCATCCCATATTGGCAGGATCTCATGCAGGAACTCATGTGCCGTCATAGTCACGTCACCCAGCGACACCATGTTTGGTTGTTATGATAACCCGCGTGAGCGGCAATGTTGTGACACGTGGTGTTAATGCGCATGTGCAGCGCGTGTTGTTAGGGTGATACGTGTCCATTTTGTATACTGGAGGCCACCATCTTGGTTTCTATGGTAGCGTTTTTTTCTGGTTCGGATCCCCCCCCCCCCCACCCCCAAACACAATCCTTTTTAGGACCGTTATACCATAGATTTTAATAGTAGTACGTAATGCTATAGTACTGCGGGGCCCCTTTGGACTATAGGCAACTGATAGACAACCTCCATGAAAGCCTATATCATTCCTAAAGCTAAGAATCTATCCAGTAGTTACTGATAAGTCATTGCTCGAACGACTCGAATCCGATAGAGCAAATAAACCATAGAGTATTTACTCGAAAGAGTGACTCGCACATACGACTCTTAGCCTCATTTCGGTATTTGAGGATACCTATGACCTGTATTGTATTATTTGAGGATACCTATCGAGAATAACATCTGGAGAATCCCTTTTTTGTCGTATGGGGCCATGATAACCATGAGAAAATCCCACAATGAGGTCTAATTTACTATCCCTCTTAGCCGCATTTCGTTTGAGGCCATGAGGGCCATGAAAAAAATCCCTCAGTGAGGTCTAATTTACCATCCCTCTTGGCCTCATCTCGATATAAACAACCATATCCCGTGGCACCCCAATTTCAGCACCCCTTTTTGGCAAAGGTCTGGCCTTCGGCACCCCTTTTTAGTCGTATGAGGCCATGAGGGCTATGAGAAAAGCTCTCATTGAGGTCTAATTTACTATCTCTCTTAGCCTCATTTCCTTTGAGATCATGAGGCTATAAAAAAATCCCTCAGTGAGACCCAATTTACTACCCCTCTTATCCTCATCTCGGTATTTAACAGCCATATCCGTGGAACCCCAATTTCAGCACCCCTTTTTGGAAAACGACTGGCCTTTGGCACCCCTTGTTAATCGTATGAAGCCATGAGGGCTATGAGAAAATCCATCAAAGAGGTCTAATTTACTATCCCGCTCAGCCTCATTTCGGTATTTAAGGATACCATTGACCCAGCTCCTACATGGCTCCTATACAGCTCCAATACAGGTAGTCTTACTGACGGCTTCCATCTTATCTCCAAAGCTCCAAGGCCACTACTTGTCTATGGTCTATCTGTTATATCATTAGCTTCTACAGCAGTCACCCAATACTCTAGTCGTCTACGACTCTTTGCTGCCTTGAACCATTACTTCTGGTCACCAATACAATAGTCTTCTACACTGTTGCAGCTTTGAACCATTGCTACAGACTTGTAAGACTACCTCCCAGCTAAACCTTTACTCAGGCCTTCAAAATGTTCAATCATATTGCTTCGTTTCCGCTGTATAACACCTATACATGTAGAAAAGCTATATAAGGCATTCCGTAATTTGGATTCTTATCCGATTCCGTAAAATTTGGGTCACATAGCAACCACGTGCTACCATAGAAACCAAGATGGCGACCTCCAGTATACAAAATGGACGACGGAAACGCATATCACCCTAACAACACGCGCTGCGCATGCGCACTAACACCACGTATCAGTATAAGGATGACGTCACAACATGGCCGCTCTTGCGGGTTACCATGACAACCAAACATGGCGCCACTGGGTCACGTGACTATGACGTCCCATGAGATCCTGCATGAGATCCTGCCAATATGGGATAAAAACCACATTACATACTACTAAGATGCCACTCCACCGGTATCCAAGGTATGTTTGGATAGTTTTGTGGACTGGTATAACGTAAATGCCTTTCCAATGAGACTGGAGCATACCAAGATCTATAGATTTTATCTACAACACCATTAATATAATTACAAACAAACTAACAAATTAGCAAGCTGGAAGCCTTGATAAGGATTTTGAACAATTCGTTATAGTGTTCAGAACCTCACCCGGGCCTGATGATTAATTGACATTCAGACTAGACAGCCGTCTATACAAAAAAAAACATATGTCATCAAAAGTATCCTTTCAGTGATGTCAACTGAAGATATACCTTGAGCTTCGCAAACAACGAAACATTTATGGATTTGTTCATAACTTTCAATATCTGGAAAAACAACTGTTCCTTTACACTTTTCCTTCATAAAACGACTGTGTTGGCCGAAACGACCATTGCATCAGTAAGATGAGTACACCCGCAAAATGCACAAGCCGATTGTGCCCGCAAACAAGGAGATTAAGCTCGTAAACGAGGCTATTGTGTCCACAGGCAGACCCTGGTCCGATTATGTCCGCGAAACGGAAGCCATTTGTGTCCGCAGGTTCAGGGGTGTCGCTAAAGGGATTAGGGGGTGAGACACTCACTATACGTTTGCAGGCGTGAAGAGCACATTCTGCTGCTACAGTCAAGCAACCAAACAGTTTTCACAACCAACGGCCCCTTTCGGGGTGCCACTCAAAGAAAGACTCGCACTTCCCTGCATGGTTCGGGGCAGGCCTGCATGTTAACCAATTTGGCCGGGGTCTTAATGCGCACTAGTAACGTTTACAAAAAAGGGCGGGGTGGGACGCAGGACCAACGTTCGCCTCTACGGAGGTGGATGACTACTTCTAGGGATGCAGTGAAGGATATTCAAAGTTTGTAGCGGTTACTATGATCCATAGCGGTTAGAGTTATTCCATAGCGGTTATTGGGGAGTGGATATTAATAGTAACTCTGCCATTCACACTGTATATATGTTTATATTGTATCCCACGTGGCTTGCCCTTCCCATGATTAGTTTAAAGGTACTATACAGTTTCTGAGAGATGTATTTACTGGGAAGAACGACACGCGCGCGTGAATGGGTTGATCGATATAGCACGAGTGCCATCGCAGAAGGATAAAACTCGAGGCCCGCACCCTCTCGTTTTATCCTTCCGCGCTGGCACTCGTGCCATATTGATTAACACATTCACAACCGCGCGTTGTTCTGTGTTTATTACACGCCTTCACATCTATAAAAAAACAACTATTAGAAGGACACTCAGCAATTCATTTGACAACTATCAACAAAACGATTTTATCGCCAACCAAATTTGCGTACTCGTACTCTTTAGTCGGGCAGCTAGATACACCCCATATGGGACCCCCAGGACCAAACGAGGCCGGTTTTTTTCATGTACCTTGACATCTCGAGAGTAGATTTCCAGATGTTAACAAGAAATCATCCTGGTCGGATATGATGTAATCCAAGATGGCGCCCATGAGGGTGAGTCAATTTCGCGATTTTACACCATCATTAATTTTTCTCGATTCCGGAAAAACTATATGAGATAAGGAACGGGAATTAACTCATTCGTATTTCTGATACCATTCCCCATGTAATAATGTCCATCAAGTAAGTGAAAATCCAAGATGGCCGCCAAAATATGCCTCAAAATAGACGGAAATCGAGTTTTTCGACACTTTTTTCGCAAACAACTTATACAATCATGATTAAAAATAAGAAAACTGTTAACTTTTAGATGTTAAGTTGATCGCAAATTATTCTCCGGTAATACCTAGCGTGAGCATGCACCATCGAAAGTCGATGTGGAAAACAAGATGGCCGCCAGTGCGACCGTCTATTTTCAATTATCCCGCTTTTGTAATGGACAAGGTTACACTATCTCAAGTTGTACGATGGTTGCGGAAAAATGTTTGATACAGGGCACAGGAATCAAATGTATAGTATTTTTGACACTTTTTCTGCGTTTGATAAAACCAATTTAGTCGGTGAATATCCAAGATGACCGTCAGAAAAATGCCTCGAAATTGAAGAGAATCAGTAGTAGATCATGTACCCGACCCGATGGACTTAGCGGTGGGTCTAGGAAGTGACGTCATATCACGTGAGCCCGTTACGTCATGTTCGGTTGTTCTGGTAGCTCGTGTGAGCGGTCATCTTGTGATGTCATCCCCATAGTGATACGTGGTCTTAGTGCGCATACGCGGTGCATGTTGTTAGGGTGACATGTATTTCAATCGTCCATTTTTTATACTGGAGGCCGCTATCTTGATTTCAATGGCAGCACGTGGTTCCTATGGACCACCATACCATGGTACCGAGAGGCCCTCAGGACCCCGGGGTAAGTTCGACTGAACTAGAGTGTTTTTTCTGGTTCGGGTTTCCTCCAGAATCCGTTTTAGGACCGCCATACCATGGCCTATAATAGTAGCACGTAGTGCTTTTGTACTGAGGGGCCCCTTTGGATTACAGCCAATTGATAGACTAACCGCCATGAAAGCCTATATCATTCCTAATGCCAAGAATTTATCGAGTAGTTACTGATAAGTCATTGCTCGAACGACTCGAATCCCATAGAGCAAATGAGCTATAGAGCAATTGCTCTTTCGAGTGACTCGCACATATGACTCTTAGCCTCATTTCAGTATTTGAGAATACCTATGGCTTAGTATTGTATTATTTGAGGATACCTTTCTAGGATACCTTTTACAAGATACTTATCTGAGGATCCTATTACCTGTTTGGTCCAGCCTTTTAGGCCACCACAAGACATACCTATTCCAAATTCCTCTAAGTCATCGAGTAATTACTGAAAAGTCATTGCTCAAATGACTCTAATCTGATCGAGCAAATGAGCTATCGAGTGACTCCGCATACTATTCGAACGACTCGAATCACATCGAGCAAATGAGCTATAGAGCAATTGCTCGATCGAGTGACTCGCACATACTCATCAACTCATTTCAGAAAATCGGGATTCCATAGCCACAGACGTTTTCCAAAAAGGGATTCTCAAAAATGGATTCAGTAAAAGGGATTCCTATCCGACTCCGTAAAATGGGATTCCGTGATATAACATCAACACTCCAGGGTATGGAAAGGGATTAAAACACCCTATTCAACAACTGTTACAAGAAAATGACCTGATAAATAGAGGATATGGAATGAGTGTTTTTCTCATATAATATTTATGAAACGAGTCTAAGAATTTTCCGTTTTGGCGAGCCTCTGGCGAGCCCAAACGGAAAATTCGGACGAGTTTCATAAATAATATATGAGAAAAACACTCATTTCATATTCTATTTATCATATGACAGACACACGCACAAATTAGCCACTTAGTATGACTTTTTAACCCATCACCTAACTTGAGTTGCAGACGGCACTTGGAAAAAACATCCTCCTGGGAAATCAAGCAAACTGATTGGTTAGTTACCTGCAGTAGAGTGAACTGATTGGATTATCTGGAAAACAAGAACAAGAGTACTTGGGATGGGTTTAGAATTAGCCTGAGCAGACAAGAAAAATCTAAATATAATAACAAAACTGTTCCAGTCGATAGGATCTTCTACTCTTCTGGAGTATACGCCGATTCAATCGAAAGTGCCCTATAGTACTATTGAAAACCAGGGGATTTTGGGTAATAACAATACAAAGGGACATTCTAATTATGTAAACAAGTAGGATTCGTGGGGAATCTGAGCCTACTAAACAATTATCGGGTTGTTTGTGGTAGTCAGATATACTCTAGTCCAAAGGAACTTACCCCGGGGCCCCCTCGGTACTATAGCACTACGTGCTGCTCTATTACAAAATATTCTGGGGGAAATCCGTAGTAAATGACAATTTCGGTAGTTTAGAGTTGATTTTGGTGATTGTCGGGTCTATTTGGGGCAATTCTTCGATTCGGGAAATTACACTTGTACAAGGAATATACCCTCTGAACATACCCCTGTCTTGTTGTAGGCCTCTGGGTAACATAGCAACCACGTGCTACCATAGAAACCAAGATGGCGGCATCTAGTATACAAAATGGCCGACGTATCATCCTAACAAGACGAGCTGCGCATGTGCACTATGGCCACGTATCACTATGGGGATGACGTCACAAGATGGCCGCTCACGCGGGCTACCATGACAATCAAAACATGACGTCACTGGGTCATGTGACTATGACAACCATGACAACCGGGGCCCGACCAATCGGGCCCTTTTACCACATCTACTACTGGCATTTATAGTGTATACCCATATACTGCAGAACATCTTAGACCTCTCTATGTCATATGAGAGTTGCATTGGCCAATGTTTGGGGTTGGGAAGAGAAAATTTGGGGGGGGGGGGGGGGGGGGGGGGTGAGCGCCCTCCCCTCAGCTCCCCCCCCCCCCCCGCCTCCCGTGACTACTCCCATTGATCACGCTGAAGGTCTTTAATATCCGTTATTGTCCAGTGCATGTCCCGGTGTATCCTATAAATGATTCGCACCTAATTACACATCGAGATTTGCGATAATTAATTAATCTGGAAGGCAGTCATCAACTCCGTCAGTTCACGTGGAAGATACAGTATTATCTTATTCATCAGGTGTGTAATTTCCGCAGTTCGGTTGTCAGTTTGTGAATAACGTGTATAATTCACAATGGAGTATTTAGTGCTTCATTTTTTCGTATGCTGATATTGTACTGTACCCAATGATAATAGCCGGGTTAACAGGTTTTGAGATAAATCTGTGAGGTCACCCTTATTTAACACGAATAGAAGACGGCACTTGAAAATAAAATCCTTCAAGAACTCAGAAATTTCAATTTTGGCCTAAAAGCGCAGCCTATGGCCCCTCATTGGAACGAGTTCAAGGAGGTTCATAACTTAACCATAGGCTATGTTTTTGAGACGAAAATTATAAATGAAAGTGTCAATGACACACAGTGCAGCTCAACTTGGCCGAGAGGGACTAAACAAATAGAAAGTTCCAGTAATGACAAGTCATTCACTTTGGTTTCTACAGAAAAAAAATCCACCGCCATAGCTCATACCTGACAATGTCAAGTTACGCAAGAAGTAAAAATAAAAGCAGCCCATTCTCATCGATTTAAAAAAGTAATTTCCTGAGAATTACTTAATAAACACTCAATGGCCTTGGTTACAATACACTAAATGGAGGCAAAGCGCCCTCTAAGATTTTATTTTTCTTTAATTTGAACCCAGAAGTACAAATATTTATCATCAAAACTTTAGGTTACAATACAAATATGTACGGAAGCCCATTAGGGACATGTGAAGAAAAAAATTACATGTGTGAAAAAAAAAAAATTAAGTCGTGCGCACGAGATAATTATCTCGTGCGCACGAGATACCTAAGTCGTGCGCACGAGATAACTAAGTCGTGCGCACGAGATACCTAAGTCGTGCGCACGAGATAATATGTTTAGGTTACTGCAAGCATTTCGCATGTAGTGGAATAGCAGGGCTGGGAAGGGGGACAAAACCGTCAAGATATCCACCTTTCGACTGTGTTTTAGACGTTGTAAATGCCTTCACCCGAAACTCGTATTTTCCTCCGACTCTGACATATCAATTTTATTATGAACTAAGAGGAAGTGCGTGTTAGGGTAGAGGAGGAGAAGGGGCGGGGCGGGGGAGGGGGGGGGGGGGTAAGGAGGGGTGCTCGTGAGAAGTAGCCGAGGATTCCCAGTATGACTTGTCTGTTCTGCTACATCTAAAGACGAAATACTAGCGTCTTTCTGGCTGCATATTTAAAAGTTCATCATACTGGGCCGAACCAGAGTTGCCCCAGGGGTGTGATTGCCCAGTGATTGCCCAGCGCATTGTTTCGCCCCTTCATTGTAAGGTGCTTTGGTTGGTTACCCAAAAATATTCAGCATATTCCAAGATAGGGTACACGTCTAAAGCGGGTCCCCCTCTCCCCCTCCAACCCCCAACAAACACATTCGGAATGCTTTTACGTACCCCTTTCTCCCGAAAATCCTGGAATTTACCTCCCACTGGACGGAGAGGGAGGGGCGTCCCCTGGTATTTCTCTTTCCTGTGAGTCTTCTTCAGTCAACTCAAGCTGCATTAATTCCAGGCTTGGAGATCTGGCAAGTTAGGAATTTGCCAAGTTCCCAGTTAAGGAACCTACTCCATTTATTGAGCGGGCGCGACAATTTGAACCTGGTTCCAGTGATTACGTCTCACCCTCCAAACAGTTACGGGAACACTATATTATTTGTTTTGCTCCACGAGGTTGACCCATTGCCGCCTACTAACATATTAATGTAGTTTTGTTTTTGAATAGGATAGAAGCGCCCCCCCCCCCCCCCCCCCACACACACACACAAGCACTCCAAGTCCCAGCAACTCCATCACCCAGTTATCGTCTTGTGGTGAAAAGGAGTTAAGAGCTCTCACAGGTTTCAAAGTGTCCTGCTTCGGTAGAAAACGCTCTTGGTCCAAGGATCACCAGCCCAGACAAGATAACATGGTTAACTTTCTAGGTCTCCTGCTCGGTGGGGACCGCGCTTGCTCACAAGACACACCCGGCCCGATAGACGACCACTTCTAAATATGCCTCACAGCAGAGGCTCGATTCACAATATATATATATGTATCGTATAACAGTAGTAGGGCGCATGGCTATAAATCCCGGGGGATGGGTGGTGGGAGTGTAACAGCAATCAGATTACTCCAGAATCACTCTAAGACTATGTTTCAAAACTTCCCGGGGGAAAGTCTACCGGTCCCACATTCGAGAAAGTACACCCCTCTCCTCGCCCCAATGAATAGGGCCCAAACGTCATCGGGCAGATGACAATAGTCCAAGGGCAAATGGCTATATAGTCGTCGGGAAATTTAGCGGTACATACCCCCCCCCCCTCACACCCTCCAATATTCCGGGGTAGATAGTACTTTTCTGCTGAGCCAGGCAGTAGAAAAGCTCTTCAAACTTAGGATGAGTACCGTCATAGATTGACACCCTACCGTGGATGTATGATGCTTACGTATTAGTGGCAACCATTGTACTTTAGTAGATAGGGCGATACGATACGCACGGCAACAACCATTGGGGCACGACCCCCCCGGGACGACCATGTGTCGCCCCGTGTGTGAACAAATTTGGGAACAGGAAGTGACGTTCTTGACTTCAAGGACCACAGAAGAGGCAATAATTGCAGGAAATTAGTCGTCTCCTCTCACCAGTAAAGACTATAACCCACTCCCCCAGCTTAATAAGTCGTGCGCACGAGATAGCTATTCGTGCGCACGAGATACTAAGTCGTGCGCACGAGATAGCTATCGTGCGCACGAGATACTAAGTCGTGCTCACGAGATAGCTAAGTCGTGCGCACGAGATACCTAAGTCATGCGCACGAGATAGCTATCTCGTGCGCACGAGATGATATGTTTAGTTACTGCAAGCATTTCGCATGTAGTGAATAGCAGGGTTGGGAAGGGGTCCAAAACCGTCAAGCTATCCACCTTTCGACTGTGTTTTAGACGTTGTAAATGCTCTCACCCGAAACCGTATTTTTCTCCGACACTGACATATCAATTTTACTATGAACTAAAGAGGAAGTGTGTGTTAGGGTAGAGGAGGAGAAGGGATGGGCGGTGAGGGTGTGTGTGTGTGTGGGGGGGGGGGGGGTTCTTGTGAGAAGTAGCCGAGGATTTCCAGTATGATTTTGTCTGTTCTGCTACATCTAAAGACGAAATACTAGCGTCTTTTTGGCTGCATATTTAAAATTTCATCATACTGGGCCGAATCAGAGTTGCCCCAGGGGTGTGACTGCCCAGTGATTGCCCAGCGCATTGTTTCGCCCTTCCTTGAAAGGTACTTTGGTTGGTTACCCCAAAAATATACAGCATATTCCAAGATAGGGTACACGTCTAACGCGGTGTCCCCTCCAACCAACAAACACATTCGGAATGCTTTTACGTCCCCCATTCTACCGAAAATCCTGGATTTACCTCCCACTGGACGGAGAGGGAGGGGTGTCTCAGGTATTCTCTGTTCTGTGAGTCTTCTTCACTTCAGTCAACTCAAGCTGCATTAATTCCAGCTTGTAGATCTAGCAAGTCAGGAATTTGCCAAGTTCCAAGTTAAGGAACCTACTCCATTTATTGAGCGGGCGCGATAATTTGAAACCTGTTTCCTGTGATTACGTCTCACCCCCCCCCCCCCCCCCAAACAAAAACAAACAAAAAAACAAACAGTTACGGGGACACTAGATTATTTGTTTTGCTCCTCAGGGCTGACCCATTGGCGCCTTGTAATGTAGTTTGTTTTTGAATAGGATAGAAGCTCCCCCCCCCCCCCCCCCCCCACACACACACTCCAAGTCCCAGCAACTCCATCACCCAGTTATCGTCTTGTGGTGAAAAGGAGTTAAGAGCTCTCACAGGTTTCAAAGTGTTCCCGCTTCGGTAGAAAACTCTCTTGGTCCAAGAATCACCAGCCCAGACAAGACAACATGGTTAACTTTCTAGGTCTCCTGTTTCGGTGGGGACCGCGCTTGCTCAAAGGACACCCGGCCCGATAGACGACCACTTCTAAGTATGCCCCACAGCAGAGGCTCGATTCACAATATATATATGTATCGTATAACAATGGTAGGGCGCATGGCTGTAAATCCTGGGGGATGGGTGGTGGGAGTGTAACAGCAATCAGATTACTCCAGAATCACTCTCAGACTATTGTTTCAAACTTCCCGGAGGAAAGTCTACCGGACCCACATTCGAGAAAGTACATCCCTCTCCTCACCCCAATGAATAGGGCCCAAACGTCATCGGGCAGATGACAATAGTCCAAGGGCAAATGACTATATAGTCGTCGGGAAATTTAGCGGTACATATACCCCCCCCCCCCCCCCTCCAATATTCCGGGGTAGATAGTACTAGATACGGTCCTGGTGGGTTGCTCTTCTATGAAGAAGTATCATAGAAGTTACGACAGGCCCATCCCACCATGGAAGGTCCTTCCCAGTGTTTTCTGCTGAGCCAGGCAGTAGAAACCTCTTCAAACTTAGGATGAGTACCGTCATAGATTGGCACCCTACCACGGATGTATGATGCTTACGTATTAGTGGCAACCAATGTACTTTAGTAGATAGGGCGATACGATACGCACGGCAACCATTGGGGCACGACACACCCGGGACGAGGCATGTTTCGCCCGTTGTGTGAACAAATTTGGGAACAGGGAGTCACAAAGAAGTGACGTTCTCGACTTCAAGGATCAAAGAAGAGGCAATACATGCAGGAAATTAGTCGTCTCCTCTCACCAGTAAAGACTATAACCCACTCCCCCAAGCTTAGTAAGTCGTGAGCACGAGATAGCTAAGTCGTGCGCACGAGATACTAAGTCCGTGCGCACGAGATACATAAGTCGTGCGCACGAGATACCTAAGTCGTGCGCACGAGATAGCTAAGTCGTGCGCACGAGATACCTAAATTCGTGCGCGCGAGATACCTAAGTCGTGCGCACGAGATAGCTAAGTCGTGCGCACGAGATAGCTATGTCGTGCGCACGAGATAGCTTAGTCGTGGGGGTGGGGTGCTCGTGAGATGTAGACGAGGATTCCCAATATGGTTTGTATGTTCTGCTTCATCTAAAGACGAAATACTAGCGTCTTTCTGCCTGCATATTTAAAATTTCAATCATGCTGGGCCGAACCAGAGTTGCCCCAGGGGTGTGGTTCCCCAGTGATTGCTCAGCGCATTGTTTCGCCCTTCCTTGTAAGGTACTTTGCGTGGTTACCCAAAAATGTACTGCATATTCCGAGATCGGGTACACTTCTAAGGTTGGTGTCCCCCCTCTCCCCCTCCAACCCCCCAACAAACACATTCGGAAAGCTTTTACGTCCCCCCTTTCTCCGGAAAATCCTGGAATGGACATCCCAATGGACGGAGAGGGGAGGGGTGTCTCTGGTATTTCTCTATTCCTGCGAGACTTCTTCAGTCAACTCAAGCTGCATTAATTCCAGCTTGGATATCTGGCAAGTTAGAAATTTGCCAAGTTCCCAGTTAAGGAACCTACCCTATTTATTGAGCGGGACACCCAGCCCGCCCGATAGGCGACCACTTCTAAATATGCCTCACAGCAGAGGCTCGATTCACAATATATATATGTATCGTATAACAGTAGTATGGAGCATGGCTGTAAATCCTGGGGGTGGGTGGTGGGAGTGTAACAGCAATCAGATTACTCCAGAATCACTCTCAGACTAATGTTTCAAAACTTCCCGGAGGAAAGTCTATCGGTCCCACATTCGAGAAAGTACACCCCTCTCCTCGCCCCAATGAATAGGGCCCAAACGTCATCGGGCAGATGACAATAGTTCAAGGGCAAATGACTATACAGTCGTCGGAAATTTAGCGGTACATACACCCCCCCCCCCCCCCTCCAATATCCCGGGGTAGATAGTACTAGATACGGTCCTGGTGGGTTGCCCTTCTATGAAGAAGTATCATAAAAGTTACGACAGGCCATCCCCGCCATGGGAGGTCCTTCCCAGTGTTTTTCTGCTGAGCCAGGCAGTAGAAAGCTCTTCAAACTTAGGATGAGTACCGTCATAGAATGGCGCCCTACCATGGGATGTATGATGCTTACGTATTAGTGGCAACCAATGTACTTTAGTAGATAGGGCGATACGATACGCACGGCAACCATTGGGGCACGACAGCCTCGGGACGACCATGTTTCGCCCGTGTGTGAACAAATTTGGGAACAGGGAGTCACAAAGAAGTGACATTCTCGACTTCAAGGACCACAGAAGAGGCAATACATGCAGGAAATTAGTCGTCTCCTGTCACTAGTAAAGACTATAACCCAATCCCCCAAGCTTAGTAAGTCGTGCGCACGAGATAGCTAAGTCGTGCGCACGAGATAGCTAAGTCGTGCGCACGAGATAGCTAAGTCGTGTGCACGAGATAGCTAAGTCGTGCGCACGAGATACCTAAGTCGTGCGCACGAGATACCTAAGTCGTGCGCACGAGATAGCTAAGTCGTGCGCACGAGATACCTAAGTCGTGCGCACGAGATAGCTAAGTCATGCGCACGAGATAGCTAAGTCGTGCGCACGAGATACTTAAGTCGTGCGCACGAGATAGCTATGTCGTGCGCACGACTTAGCTATCTCGTGCGCACGACTTACTGAGCTTGGGGGATTGGGTTTATATAGTCTTTACTAGTGACAGGAGGCGACTAATTTCCTGCATGTATTGCCTCTTCTGTGGTCCTTGAAGTCGAGAATGTCACTTCTTTGACTCCCTGTTCCCAAATTTGTTCACACACGGGCGAAACATGGTCGTCCCGGGGCTGTTGTGCCCCAATGGTTGCGCGTGTGTATCGTATCGCCCTATCTACTAAAGTACATTGGTTGCCACTAATACGTAAGCATCATACATCCATGTAGGGTGCCAATCTATGACGGTACTAATTCTAAGTTTGAAGAGCTTTCTACTGCCTGGCTCAGCAGAAAACACTGGGAAGGACCTCCCATGGCGGGATGGCCTGTCGTAACTTCTATGATACCTCTTCATAGAAGGGCAACCCACCAGGACCGTATCTAGTACTATCTACCCCGGAATATTGGAGGGGGGGGGGGTGGTGTATGTACCGCTAAATTTCCCGACGACTATATAGTCATTTGCTCTTGGACTATTGTCATCTGCCCGATGACGTTTGGGCCCTATTCATTGCACTTTCTCGAATG
>CM062292.1:373287191-373349569 GCA_031216915.1 Pictodentalium vernedei
AGGCTTTTACACACTGGACGCGACACGAGCGTGGCGATAAAGTGAGAAGTGACAATATTTTTCACCATGCAATTTTGAAAAGGCCAGATACACCTCATATTTAATCCTTGCATCAAAAACAAACACAGCACTAAATACGGTGATCATTGTGAGTAGTATAACATGTATCCGGACGGCCCTCATTGGGAGGACCGGGAGAGTGACCTAGGATGTGACCTCTTGTCACGTGACCTAGTTATGTCCTGTTTGGTTGCCCTGGTGGCTCGCGTGAGCGATCATCATACGCGGTCTTCGTGCACAGCACGTGCCTGTTATAGGGTGACACGTGTTTCTGTCGTCCATTTTGTATACTGGAGGCCGCCATCTTGGTTTCTATGGTAACACGTTGTTATTACGTGACCCAAAGGCCTACAATAGGACAGGGCTATGTTCAGGAAGACGCGTTCGATTGAATAGGAGTCAATCTAATTACCCATAATCCTCGGATACTTCGTAGAATTGCCCAAATAGACCCGACAATTCCCCCAAATAACCGAAAAGGACTCCCCAGAATCCCCCCTTTTTCCAATAACAGGCGCGTTCCTTTGTATAAGAGTAAATCTAATTGTAAATCTAATTACCAAGAAGTACGTTTACTTCGTACAATTACCCAGATAGACTCGACAGTCCCTCCAGTTCATCAAGAATCACCGAAACGGACTTGGTGAAGCCGCCATCGATACAGTGGCAAATGGTGTTATAAGACACGTTCCTTTGTATAAGAATAACTTTACTGGTTCGGATTCCTGTAGAATTCTCTTCTTTTTTTTGCATATCCCGATCATTCTGTGGCTTATTCTCCTATTGCCTGACCTGTTTTGCCTATTACTGACCCCAATTCTGATTATCCTAGCAGTCCGCTATATAGTCTTAGCTGTCTCTGGTTCCGTCCTCTGCCCTCGGCCAAGTTTTATAATCTCCAGATAGACTGGTTCATTCCCCGTAATCTGTACACACCCATTCAGAGTTATCTCCCTTGTGTATAACGAAGTCCCATGTTATTCCTATGGTCAAGAGTCAATCGAGTGGGAACAGACATTGCTCGAATGGCTCAATCTCATCGAGCAAATAAGCCATCGAGCAATTACTCGAAAGAGTGACCCCTCTTACGACTCTTATGCTCATCTGGGTTGCCATTGCCATTGGAGGATACCTTTAGTTGATACTTACCCGAGAATATCTATTCGAGGATAATTATGGTTTCTACGGTCTGTTCAGTTCCTTGCATCTAGACCACCCACACATTCATAGGTCTACTACCACTACTGCTGATCTCCCCACAGTCATCACTATCTGCTCTATCATCAAGTCCTACGGCAGTCACCCAATACTATAGTCTCTCCACTTATATCCTTGTACTATTGCCGCTGACTTTTAGCATTACTACAGGCTCGCTAGCTATCTCAGATTGCTCAAACGATCAGAATCCCACCGAGCAAATAAGCCATCGAATAATTACCCGAACGAGTGGCTCATTTTACGACTCTTAGGCTTATCTGGGTATTGGGTGATACCCATGACATGGTGATGTCCTATTGGGGGATACTTTTTAGTAGAAGATACTTATCGGGGGATATCTATCCGAGAATAGTTATGACTCCTAGCACCTGATCGGGTGCTCGTTTCTAGACCACCCCGGGGCCTTCGTAGCTCCAAGACCACTACTGCCGACTTGCCCAATATCGCCATCGTCTGCGGCACAAGGGTGGTAGAAGAGTCTAGTGTTAGGTGACTACAGTCGATCATAGGGCAGACCGTCTTCCCTATGAAGGGCAGACGGTCTGCCCTATGATCGACTGTGGTCACCTAACACTAGACTCTTCTACCACCCTTGTACGGTTACATTACAAGTCTATAGTTTATTGCAAGATACTGCTACCACATTTTGTTGCGGGGTTTGAAGGTTTGTGGTGGCGAGAGGGGGCGGGTGTTGGTGGTCGACTTTATCCTCCGCACTTTTTCATAAAGTGTCGATGTTTTTTCAAGTAAGGCAATCAAAATGGTACTGAATTTTCAAAGCCCCAAAATGGCAGTAAGAGGAAGGAACAAAGCAAATGCCCTGTTAGAACCTACAGTCTTGTATAAAGTGTGGTGTTCCATTCACTTGCAGCTATACTGATGATGTCCACTCCACTTTGCATCGTCTCACATATTGGAGGAAATCGTCAACTTGAAGTCACGTTAGTGCGAGTGGGGTATTTAAAACAATTCTGTATTACCGTTGCAACTGCAGTAGGCATACACAGTTATTATAAACATTCTACCTTGATTTATTTATTTATTTATTTATTTATTTATTGGTGTTTTAAGGTCACATACTTATGCACAATGGCTAATCGTGACCGTGACAGCTTTACGGGTGGAAGCAGTTGGAGTACCCGGAGAGAACCACCGCGCATCGACGAGCAACTGTCAGCTCCTCAGCATTCTAACTCTGTTCAAGATCCACTCAAGCAGGGTTACAGCGGTTGAAGACATGTGCATCATCGACGTGCAGTAGGCCTTAGAACACGGCGTCATCGTGCCCCGGTCCATGTAGGCAACCGGGATTAAGTACCTTGCCCAAGGACACAACGCGGGTCGTCCCGGACGGGGATCGAACACGGAACGTCTAGTATAGAAGTCCAACAGTCTACCACTGAGCCTCCGCGCTCCCCTACTTTGACTTATACCTCAATTTATTTATTTATTTATTTATTTATTTATTTATTTATTTATTTATTGGTGTTTAAGGTCACATACTTGTGCACAATGGCTAATCGTGACCGTGACAGTTTTACGGGTGGAGGAAGCCGTTGTACCCGGAGAGAACCACCGAGCAACGATGAGCAGCCGTTAGCTCTTCAACATCGCAACTCTGAACTCTGCATCGCGTCACGGGGGGGGGGGGGGGGGGGGGGGTTAGATTGGTTAAAGACATGCGGACCATCGACGTGCAGTAGGCCTTAGTAAACAGCGTCACCGTGTCCTCATGTAGGCACTTTGGGGTTAAGTGCCTTGCCCAAGGACACATTGCGAAAGCGTGAATCAGTCGCTGAAATGGTCACCCATCCAACTACTAACGTTGCTTAACTTCGGTGATCTGACGAGAACCGATTACCGCGCGCCACCACGCCCCATCACGCCCCACCACGCCCCCTATATCTCAATTCAAGTTGACGATTTTTTAACCCTTTACCTGATATAACGAACATATACGGCCAGCCAGCTTTATTCACTAAAATCGGTATTCAAATTTTATGTTTTAATTTTTTTGTCTCAAAAACATATAGCTTATGGCCCCTCACTGGAACGAGGTCAGCGACCTCGTTCCAATGAGAGGTCATAAGCTATGTTTTTGAGACAAAGAATGAAAACGTTTAGTGATTCAAGAAATGTTTTTGCGAGTGTCTTCTGGTTGGGTAAAGGGTTTAAGAATATCCATGACCCCACCCTCCCAACAGCCATATACACAAACTTGAACCTAAGTAAGATTCATCCCCATCCATACACTTTCAAAGTCCTCGCAAAGTGCCTGTGCTAATTCGCCAAGTGTCATTATCGCTTCAGCAGTGGCTCAGTGGTTACGGCATTGGACTTCAAACCGAAAGGTCCACGGTTTGCTTCCCGCCAGGCGTAGCTGCGTTGTGTCCTAGGGCAAGGCACTTTATCCCAATTTCCTGTGGTGGAGCACGGTATTCAACCCTGCTTGGGTAGAATTAGCACTGTGGGGAGTCTGGCATGTATTTGCTCTCCGTTGCTCGGTGGTTATCTTCGTGCACTTAAGCTTTCCCCCACCCGTTAAATTATCTGACGCGAGGTGGCCCTGGCTGTCGAAAGTGCCGTTAAACCCCAATAAATAAATAATAAATAAATCGCTTCAGTATGCGACTGACATCTGGGAGTTAGGATTGTACATTAATGGTAAAACAGTTCTAAACAACTGGAATTGAGTAACCCACATTGAAAAGTGACATTCGGAAAAATAAATTGTTTTGAAAAAAAAAACTTCTGAAGCATTCAGAATTGAAATCTTGCTTTACTTCTGAATATTTCAGAGAAAAAAGAGGGTGGTTTGAGGAATTTTGAATCCTATATATATTAACCCTTTACCCAACGAATCGCTCGCATCCGCCCGCGTAATATGCAAATTCAGCAGCTGAAAAAATATTATATTTCGAAAAATCTCAACGAAACCATATCATGTGACCCCTCTGTGGAACGAGCTCGTCGAGCTCGTTCCAAAGAGGGGTCACATGATATGGTTTTGTTGAAATTTTTTGAAAAAATTTAAAAAATGATATTTAAAATAATAAATTTTGAAATCGTCTGCGCTGGGTAAAGGGTTAATACCATGACTAATGGTGAGTTTTTGTTGTAAATTCTCCTAAAATAATGTGCACGTGATCGGTACTTCCTGTAAATGTTTCTCTTTCATTTGTTGCATGATCCAAACACAGTTTATAGGAATGAAGTTGTCTGAAGGGCAATACTAGATAAAGATATTTGAATCCCCAAATTAAAATGGATGCAATCAGATCTTTTCACACAAACGTGATAATGGTTGCCCATGAGAGCAATGGTGTAGTCAGTGGGGGTGGGGTGCCTCCTGCCCCCTCCCCACATTTGCTGTAAAATGTCCACCATCTAAACATATATTTCTGAAATCCCAAAAGTGGTACATGAAATCGCCCGCATCCCACCATGTAATTTACAAATTGAGCAGTTGGAAAAAAGATATTGTTAAAAAAAATTTCAACAAAATTCCAATGGGGTGGGGGGGGGGGGGGGGGGGCACATGATATGGTTTTATTGAATTTTTTTGAAAATTAAAAAAAAACAATAATTAAAATAATAATTTTTGATATCGCGTGCGTTAGGTAAAGGATTAAAAAAAAGTACTCGCCGTGCACCAGATAGCATGGTCAGATAATTTTCATCAACCTTGGACCTTCACCTATAGGGGATACTCAATCTTGACAGCACCCCCCCCCCCCCCCCCCCAAGAAAAAAAAAGAAAAAAAAACCGAGGTGAATCTAGTGAAATGAGGTGGAGGAAAAAACTAATGTTATTAACATGAGGTGGAGGATACAAAATATTTTTCTGCTGTCAATGGATAAGGAGAAAAATCCCCTCCCCCTCCCCCCACCCCACTCCCAGTGCATGCATACTTCATTTAACCTGGCCACGTCCATGTACAGGGAAATATTTAGTACTGTTACACCTAATGGAGTAGAGCGCACCTCAGTTAAGATTTCATCTTGAATTTTAGTTAATGAAGAACTTCAATGCCGGAAATTTCCATAAACGAAATCACTAAACAAATGAATATCGATCATTTTAAATCAAGTGTACCTACCACGACTTCTGGTTCGTAATAAATGTACTTCGTTGTACTTATTGACCCTGATGGTATCAACTCGGACAAAGAAAACACCCGACAAATGTTTTATATATAGCAACTCTAGAATGTAACGATTCTGAAGCCAGCAAGAAAGTAAAGCTGATTGCTTTGAGCAGTTTTTTTTGTTTTTTGTAGATTCTTTTCACAATTACAATAATGTAAGTACGTCGAGAGTTGGCCCACCTTTATTTTGCAGCGAGAGTTGGCCACCTTTATTTTACAGCGCAAAAGGTTCACACAATTGAAACAAATTTCATTTGCAGTTCTCGTGTTACTACAATAAATGTGTGCTTTGATTAACCTTTCAAACCCTGATGGTATCTTCCACGCCAGTTCAGTGTCTTCATTTGGAAGAGTCTATATTCGTTACTTGGGGGAAGACCAATCAATATTTTCAACGTCCAGCCTTAGGGCTGCACGCTGAAAATCTTGATTAGCCTCCCATACAAATTCACGTGCGACTATCAATTTAATGAAGTCAAGTTAAATCACGATCCCGGTCAGGAAAAGCGGTCTGTCACGTTCAAGAGGTTAACCCTTGTCCAACCACACGACGTCAAAAATTTGTTATTTTAATCAAAATACTTCAACAAAACTATATCATATGACACCCTCACTGGAAGGAACTCGACGAACACGTTCCAATGAAGGGTCACATGATGTGGTTTTGTTGTACTTTTCTGAAAAATAATATTTTTTCAACTGCCCAAGTAGTAAACTACGCCGGAGGTCGCGGTCGATTCGTTAAGTAAAGGGATATGGCGGGAGTGCGGTTATACTTCAAAGCAAAGGGTCCACGGTTCGATCGCCGCCAAGGGTAACTGCGTTTTGTCCTCGAGTTAGGCACTTAATTCCGATTGCCCACGTGAGGGCACGGTGACGCTGTGTATTAAGGCGTACCGCTCGCCAGTGGGGCACTTGTCTTCAACCGATAATAACCCTGATTGTGCGGAATTAGTACGTTTGGGAGTCTGACAGTTGCTCGTCGCCGCTGCTCGGCGGTTCTCTCCGGCTTCCTCCAGCCATAAAACTTCCGACACGAAGCTACGCTGGCTTTCGAAAGAGTCGTTAAATTCCAATAAAAATAGAAAAGAAGCGAAGGATAAGGAGATGATGTCGCCAGATTAGTCAAACTGTCGCCTTACGAAGAAGAGAGAGAGATAGAAGACCCATCCCGAAGCTTCGTGATACGATTCGATTTCGAATCTTTAGTTGTTATTCGGTTCGAAATCGGCTGACCGATTCGTTTCCTTTCGAATCCTTTCACGGGAATATAGCTTGATATCAGCCATCTATGTCGTCTCACAAAACGTATAGTCCAGATGGGAATTGTACAAAAATAAAGACTGGATGCAATTTCCGCTCTGTTAACACAAATAGTATCTGCCTTATTCTGCACCAATCCCGCCATCGATTCCAATTCCAGTATCACAAGATACGTCCGCTGAAAGCAAATTTAAAACCCTTTACCTTACATGAAAAGCAGACGACCCTTGCCAAAAAAATTCTTGAATAACTAATTTTTTTCATTTTTTGTCTCAAAAACATAGGTTATGACCCCTCGTTGGAACGAGCTCAACGAGCTTGATATCAGCCATCTATGTCGTCTCACAAAACGTATAGTCCAGATGGGAATTGTACAAAAATAAAGACTGGATGCAATTTCCGCTCTGTTAACACAAATAGTATCTGCCTTATTCTGCACCAATCCCGCCATCGATTCCAATTCCAGTATCACAAGACACGTCCGCTGAAAGCAAATTTAAAACCCTTTACCTTACATGAAAAGCAGACGACCCTTGCCAAAAAAATTCTTGAATAACTAATTTTTTTCATTTTTTGTCTCAAAAACATAGGTTATGACCCCTCGTTGGAACGAGCTCAACGAGCTCGTTCCAACGAGGGGTCATAACCTATGTTTTTGAGACAAAAAATGAAAAAAATAATGAAAATTAATTGGAGATTTTTGAGAATAGCGCTTGCCGGTTTTGGCCGTTACGTTGGGTAAAACCAAGTCGACGACGAACTGTTGCTGTTCCAAGTTCCGGTAATTCTCGCATCCGTTCCTGATTTTTTTTTATCTATACACATAATCCTTTCAGGGATATTCCAACTACATCATCAGGGCATGCCTTCGACCGACGCAATTCCTGACGATGTATCTGGAATATGTTATCAGTCAGGATCTGCGCCATCATAGTCGGGACAAATCAAACGAGGGAATCGTTGGTCATATGTGTATAATAAGTCAGGAGACCGTGTACCATCTTCCAAATCACAAGTGTTTGACAAGTGCCAAAGATCACGAAAAATGGTGTATTTGATGGGTTTTTTTTTTGAAAAATAATGTATTTTCTCATGATTAAGCATTAACCCTTTAAACAGCGAAATATGCAAATTCAGAAGTTGAAAAAATATTATTTTTAAAAAAATTTCAACAAAACCATATCATGTGACCCCTCGTAGGAACGAGCTCGTTCCAACGAAGGGTCACATGATATGGTTTTGTTGAAATTTTTTGAAAAATTTCAAAAAATGATATTTAAAATAATAAATTTTGATATCATCTGCGTTGGGTTAAGGGTTAAAAGAGAGACAAGGTACACACCTCGCTGCCTTGGAACATATCTACCTGCCTTATTCTAACAAACGCGTGAATTTCAAGTGTGACCGAGATATTGATGTCATCCGCGAAAGCAAAAAAGAAAAAGATGTTTATGGCCTTTTTGGATGTTAAAAAGGCATACGATAGAGTATGGAGGTAGGGTATGCGGCGAAAGCTTGAGGCTCTGGGCTTGGGAGGCGAGTTTGTTGGAATTCTGAAAGCACTATATAAAGATGTGCAGAGTGAACTTAGCTTGTGTAACATAACAACAAAACGTGTGCCTATGGAGATAGGACTAAAACAGGGGTGTATCCTTTCGCCAATTCTTTTTGCATTGTACATCAAAGGTTTAGGAGATGAACTCCTGCGTAGCGACGAGGGGTTAACAGTTGGGGACTTGAAGATCCTAGGGTTATTTTTTGCAGACAATATGGTGCTAGTGTCAGAAAGCGAAGAGGGGCTAGTGAAAATGCTGGGAATTGTTGGGGAAATATGGGAGCAAATGGAAACTCGAACTAAATGAAAACAAAAGCAAAGTTATACCCGTGGGCCGTAAAGTGGACCCTACTCGAAGGTGGAGAGTGGGGGGAGTTTTGTATTCCGGAAGGTAGCAGCCAACTTCTTTGTGTAAAAGAACCAGACAGGTGACTACGAGTATCTGGGGGTAAATATAAAACATCACAGGAAGAGGCATCCACCGAAATCACACAAATAAATTGATTGTGAAGGGGAGGCGAATCCTTAACCAAATGAAACCGATAGGGAGAAACAGTTTCAATAAGGTTTTCGTGGGGAAACCCGTTTGGGAAATGGTGGGTCTGCCAAGTATAACATACGGTACGGAAGTGGTACCCCTAAACCAAACAGCTGCAAAGAGCTTGGAAACCCTGCAGAACGATGCAGGCCGATGGATAACAGGGTCGTGTAATGCCGCAGCACAAGAAGCAATCAGGGGTGAGCTTGGGTAGATGAAGATCAAGGACAGGATAGACTTATTGAAGATCGGTTATTTTAATTATTTTGTAAATCTCCCCGACACCCGATGCTGTAAAGTAATGTTCCAGAGTATTTTCAACTCAAATATCAAGACAGGGTGGATGATACAAGTGAGGGAGCTAATAGGTAACTACTGATTGGAGATCTCGGACCTAGACGTAGGGGTAACCCAGGGTATAAAAATCGTCAGACGAAGGGTCATGGAGGATGGTAATCTTAATTGGCGAGAGGAGTCAAACCAAAAAGGTCTTTGGGTGGCCTGCGTGAGAAAGAGAAGCCTAGTTTTTGAAGAGTACCTACATGGCTCCTTTTGGGGGGGGGGGGGGTCACTGTTGTTCAAGCTGAGGTCGCGGTCCCTGGAGTAGAGGGGGGAAAATGGGACAAACAGTGAAAAGGAGTGCCAGATGTGTAATTTAGGCGTGGTGGAGACCCTGGAACACTTTCTTCTAGAATGATCAAAATACCAGTCCAAAAGAAATATATTCACGGAGAGTATAATGGGGAAGTGGGATGGGAGAATGAAGGACATGTGGTTAATGAGTGACTCAAAGGAGAGGGTTAATATGTTAATCGGAGAGATTGGGAAGAATGGGGAAAGGCATGTCATCAAGAAGTTCGTCTTCGAGTGTTGGGAGGAGAGAAGAATCATGTGAATAGGGAGGCTGTTGGGAGCAAAGGGATAACCAAGGCTTTCTCGGCCGAGAACCGCGACAAATCAGCGGCCGGCCAAAGTATTATTATTATTATCCGACAGTTAACCCTTTACCCAACGAATCGTCCGCATCCGGCCGCGTAATATGCAAATTCAGCAGCTGAAAAAATATTATTTTTCAAAAAAATTCAACAAAACCATACCATGTGACCCCTCTTTGGAACGAGCTCGTCGAGCTCGTTCCAAAGAGGGGTCACATGATATGGTTTTGTTGAAATTTTTTGAAAAAATATAAAAAATTATATTTAAAATAATAAATTTTGATATCGTCTGCGTTGGGTAAAGGGTTAAGACATTAAGCTTTACGTTAGTATACCACTTGACCAGTTAAAAGCCTTTTACTCGAAGTAAGTTGCTTTTGTTTGTTTCGGCGGCCAAGGCGCTGTGTCAGAAAACTTTAAAGGTACACATCAAACAGAAATAACTCTTAGCTTTGGTCCTTTTCAATTTCTGTAAACCCCCTTTCCACGAACAGCTATTTTTATCCCCCTTCGTACGCATGCGCAAAGATCAGAGTTGCAGAAAGCTCACAATTTACCACAGCACTCAGTGGAAAAAATAATTAAAATTGTGATTTTTTAAAATAAAAAGCAAAACAATGATTATCTTGCGAGCAGCCGGACATCAATTTACGAAGTCCATGACAAATGCTTTCCAATGATAAACAACAATTTAAATCGCTAGTGCTTGTGTCATGTTTTTGTATTTCAATTTTCATTTGAATTTAGCACTTCTCTTCCTATACAATTCTATGTAAAATGTTAAAAACGACTTACTGAGCCTTGTTCAATTCTAAAATATTAAATTTTCCACCTGAGTTAAAGCCAGAACAAGCGAATATTGAACTTTGTAAATTAAAAGAAAAACAAAAAAAAAAAAAATGCAAGTTTATCTTCCTGCTTCCATTTCACTTTGAAAAGGAGATGCTTTTTTTATCTCCGCGGATTTTTCAGAGATTTGTATACAGTTAGGCCACCCAAAATAAATTAATTGGTTCTCAGGCAATTTCTTTTCAAATCAGTGAGGGGGGGGGGGGGGGGGCAAGGAGAGAGGGAAGTAGGGTTTTATTTTTATTCTTCTTTTGCAAAAAGTGAGCAAACTTGGAGAGGAGTTTGGCTGTCTTTTTACACACAGAAATATATAAAGTGCATATTTATCCCTTTACCTAACGTAACGGCCAAAACCGGCCAGGGCTATTCTCAAAAATCGCCAATTAATTTTCATTATTTTTTTCATTTTTTTCTCAAAAACATAGGTCATGACCCCTCGTTGGAACGAGCTCGTCGAGCTCGTTCCAACGAGGGGTCATAACCTATGTTTTTGAGACAAAAATGAAAAAAATTAGGTATTCAAGAATTATTTTTGCAAGTATCGTCTGCTTTTCAGGTTAGGTAAAGGGTCATACAAATGAGTTCATTTTTAATTTGAAAAATAAAACATTCCGCTAAAAACAAACTGTAGGTACTGCAATTCAAAGGCTTCATATTCTTTCGATACTCTTCATATTATCTTTGAAGTAAACGTAATTTATCTATGGGGATTTGCCACGCTACAATTTACAAAAATTATAAATTGTAAAAAGTCAAACGCATTGAAGAAGCAACTAAATAAATATGCATCTATCAAAAAATCTAAAAAGTTTCGGGCCTCTCTGAGTTTGTATCAATACTGGAAGACACTGAAAGGCAATAAAAAATTCCAATGAGGGGGGTTCCAATTCAATGCGGGATTGCCTGAGAATCAAAACATTTTTAGCCTTATCATCCTGTCTGTACGCGGATTATCACACCTATTGGAGTGATTCAGTCAGTGACGGCGCCATAGGGAGCCTAGCCCTCCATACTTTTCCTTCGTCCCCCCCCCCCCTCCAATCAAACTTCAAATTGCTATCTAACAGTGGTTTTCCCCACACCTAATATTACACCCGCAAATGGCACACAACAATACAAATCATGTCCGGTTAATCGTTATTACAATGTCTAACATGCATTTTCTTTATATATACAGGATATGCCTACAAATAATGATGTTGAGCCCAATTTTAGACACAATCATGGTTGTAGAAACGCTCAGATATCGCTCCCAGGGCGTCCAAATATGAAAATATTTCCACCAACGGGAGGGGGCAGCCCCACTTACACCCTCTCCCAGCTCAGGCCTGCGATTTTCGGGAGGTGCCTTCGGCATTTCGATTTTGGACCTCCCATGTCTTACTAAGACCCTCCCTAAATCGAAATCCTGGCGCGGCCACTGGATTCGGTTCAATCAGTTGTATTATTAGACAGTAATCAGGGGAGATAAACAAATTTATATCTTATTCTTCTTCATTCTCCGATCACTCGCGTCCAACCTTTTATTCTGCACTTCGGAGTCACCTTTATCTTCTGTGCCACTTCACAAATGATTCTGTTCCCCGGCGTTCTTGATCACAGCCGTTTCCAACGCTGCGTCACATGACACCACAGCAAACAATCACACACAAAGATAATAAGTAACGACGCATTGACTTTTTCACAAATAATTCCAGAAGACAATACCTAAAAAAACCCAAATAACTAAAACCGTCAATGCTTACCTAAAAAAAAAATAGCTTATGGCCTATCATTGGTACGACAAGCTCGCTTCAAGGAGAGATCATAAGTTATGGTATGGAAGCAAAAATTGACAACAAAATTGTAAAATTTGAATTGAGATGTTTGAGAATAACAAGGAAGCAGTAACGGGGGGTGGGGCACCCTTCCCCCACCACTTTTTCCAGAAGTATAGTGAGAGGAGGGGGAGAGATAGGAAAGGGGAACAGAGAGAGAGAGAGAGAGAGAGAGAGAGAGAGAGAGAGAGAGAGAGGGAGATGATGTCAACATTTCTGTACCAAACCGTCACTGCAATCTTAGGGGACACGGACTCTTTCGTCTTAATTTGTTACTGGAGATTCTCTCGTTAGATATGATTCTTCCCCTGTCGGGAAAAATACACTTTTTTGCTTCATATTTAAATAATTAACACTGTTTTGGCCCGATTGGGAAATTGGTAAAATGTGAAGACACAAACAGGAGCGTAAATCTTGCCCCCCATCCCCCCCCCCCCCCCAAAAAAAAAAATTCTTCGGTTATCCGTTCGCATGGCGGTGGTTGGACTTGTTGCACCCAGCAGGCCAATCAACTGCCCCACGAACGAGGCTTATAATTTTAAGATGTAGGAATACTGTCCTGTGTGATTGATAAACCTTTACCTAACACGAAAAGACGACACTTGCAAACAAAATTCTTAAAAAACTAAGTTTTTCCATTTTTTGTGCCCAAAACATAGCTTATGACACCCTCAATGGGACGAGCTCAATGAGGGGGGCATATGCTATGTTTTTGAGACAGACTTGCTGACACTTGCAAAAAAATTCTTGAATAACTATTTTTTTTTCATTTTTTGTCACAAAAACATAGGTTAGATAAGATAAGATAAGATTTATTAAGCAAATACACCAGAACAAAGGCAGATTGCTTTGGATATACAAAATCAACATAAATAGAAACATAAAACAATACTAATTCCGAATGACAAACGTAAATATTAAGGCTTATAGTTGTTGTAATGAAATATTGTTAATGTCACTTCTTGGTGTCAGATTGACAAAATTTGTTCTCGTTGTTTTAAGAATTGCTGGGTCATATTAGAGATGATACCCCCACAGCTGTGGCACATTGTTTCTCATCAGGAATATGAATCTCTCGGATGTGTCCATCTCAACAAACTCTTGGTATTCACGTTCAAATTTGTTAAATGCACGTTCTCTGAGAGATGCATATTCACTGCACTCCATAACGAAGTGCCATTCTGTTTCCATAGCACCTGAGCCGCACACCGCGCAAAAACGTTCACTTACGGGGATGGGTGGTTGCATATGCCTCCCCTTTTCTCGAGCTCGTTCCAAAGAGGGGTCATAACCTATGTTTTTGAGACAAAAAATGAATAAAATAATGAAAATCAATTGGCGATTTTTGTGAATATCGCTGGTCGGTTTTGACCGTTACGTTGGGTAAAGGGTTAAATGACAAGTTAATTGTACGGTTTCGGAAGGGGGTAAACGGGGCAACTTGCGTTATGAGCAGGGCAACAAAGGGCTACTCCCTCACACTATTTTCGGTTTGTTGCCACAAATGTGCAGTTCCTACCATGTCACAAAGGCCCACAGGCCAACACTAATATATATCAGTGCTAGGGTACCTGTCTATGACCGTGGCTACCCCCTCCACACCAAAGTTATAATGCTTCCTAGATTACTTATTGATTGATTGAAGCTTAACGAAACTTTCGACAACCAGGGTCACATCGTGTCGGATAGTTTTACGGGTGGAGGAAGCCGGAGTACCGAAGAGAACCACGGAGCCACGGCGAGCAACTACAGGACTCCTCAACGTACTAACTCCACACAAGCACGGTTAGCATTGGTTGAAGACAAGTTCACCATCGACGTGCATTACGCCTTTGTACACAACGGCACCGTGCACCCACGTGGACAATCGGGATGAAGTGCCTTGCCCAAGCCCTCTGGCGGGGATCGAACCGTGCACCTTTCGGTCTGAAGTCCAATTCGGTAACCATCGAGGCTTTCTAGATTAGATAAAGGGTTAACCCTTTACCCAACGTAACGGCCAAAACCGGCCAGCGCTATTCTCAAAAATCGCCAATTAATTTTTATTATTTTTTCATTTTTTGTCTCAAAAACATAGGTTATGACCCCTCATTGGAACGAGCTCGTTCCAACGAGGGGTCATAACCTATGTTTTTGAGACAAAAAATGAAAAAAATTAGTTATTCAATCATTTTTTTGGTAAGTGTCGTCTGCTTTTCATGTTAGGTAAAGGGTTAACATGTATTTAATTGATACAAAACATAACACATTGCCAAACAGATTTAATTAGTCTTGTTGTTACATAGAAAGATCGTTGTAAATATTGTATTTCCATTGTTCAACTATAATTGTTTACTGAGTTTCCCTGGCTTATTTGTAACCGTTAGGCCATATAATTACGCCCACAGCTCCAGGTTGTTAATTATTCGAACTGCATTCACGAACTCAGAATATGAGAAATAGACAGAACACTGCATCTTGTGCCCTTATTAGCACACAAAAATACTTTGAGAGTCATTGAAATCTTTAAGGTGTGTGTACGAATAATAATAAACATCTAATAATATGTGTTCGTGCACGTGCACCATTCAGAGCATACTCAAATTTCTTGCAGCAACTATTTAACCCTTTACCCAACGCAGACGATATCAAAATTTATGATTTTAAATTTAATTTTTTTTAATTTTTCAAAAAATTTCAACAAAACCATATCATGTGACCCCCTCATTGGAACGAGCTCAATGAGCTCGTTCCAATGAGGGGTCACATGATATGGTTTTGCTGAAATATTTCGAAAAATGTATTTTTTTCAACTGCTCAATTTGCATATTACGCGGGCGGATGCGGGCGATTCGTTGGGTGAAGGGTTAATAAATATAGCATGGCCCAACACACACAAATGCAATATTCAGTTATATTAGATGTCACGTGACTTTTCCGCGTTCTGATTGGTTGAACAGAAACATCCTATTTTCCGATAGTTCGTCAGCGAAATCGCACAGACCTACTATCATTTTTGAAAAAAGTATAGGGCACGGTTATAAATAGTAACATTCGAATTCGCGTAGCGGAGGGACTATCCTCTCCTCGAGGACCACTATTTTGGCATAGTCAACGAAAAGTCATGCTATATTTATTGTATTAGATGTGTGTGTGTGTGTGTGGGGGGGGGGGGGGGTTCTTCATCGGTCATGTATGCAAGATAATATTCTTATTCACAGCCACTGAGAAAAGAAAATGGAGGGGGTTAATGGAATAATGGTATTGTGTTTCTTGGGGTTTTTGTTCTCCACCTCTCTATCCCAGAACTATGAGTGGCAGAATTAACTTAGTTTACCCGTTTAAACCCTGAACCATTTTCTTTTCTCTTTGGCTGTGAATAAAAATAGTATCTTGCATATATGACCGATGAAGACCCCCCCTCACCCCCCCCCCCTCACCCCCCCACACACACACATATCTAATATAATAAATATAGCATGACTTTTCGTTGACTATGCCAAAATAGTGGTCCTCGAGGAGAGGATAGTCCCTCCGCTACGCGAATTCGAATGTCACTATTTATAACTGTGCACTATTACCGTGCACTATTCTTTTTTCAAAAATGATAGTAGGTCTGTGCGATTTCGCTGACGAACTATCGGAAAATAGGATGTTTCTGTTCAACCAATCAGAACGCGGGAAAGTCACGTGACATCTAATATAACTGAATATTGCATTTGTGTGTGTTGGGGGGGGGGGGGGGGGTGATGTAAGGGGGTATGTTAAGCGATTCCAGTGTGAGAATCTAGACAAAGTGGGTTTTACCGAATACTTTCTTTGTTTTGTCCAAGTAGAACACTGACGTTACGGTAACCGGTTCTCGTGAGATCACCAAAGTAAAGCGACGTCAAGATCGGTTAGTCCTTGGATGGGTGACCGTCTGGGCGATCGATTCGCACTCCTGCGTTGTGTCCTTGGGCAAGGCACTTCACCCCGATTGTCCACATGACGCCGTGTTTGAAGGCGTACTGCACGTCGGTGGCTCGCATGTCTTCAACCAATCTAACCCTGCATGTGCTGCAGTGCGGAGTTACGATGTTGGGGAGCTGACAGCTGCTCGTCGTTGCTTGATGGTTCTCTCCGGGTACTCCGGCTTTCTCCACTCGTAACACTGTCACCGATACGATATGACCTTGGCTGTTAAAGTGTCGTTAAACCCTAATAAATAAATAAATATAAATATGTTTTGTCCAAATTTTTGCAATGATAACAATGAGCTAGGGCGTGTTTTTCCACTGTTGTGGGGGTACGTTTGACATAGAGAACAAAAGAGAGAAAAACAGTTGAACAAGGCTGTGCATGGGGGTGAGTGTGTGTGTGGGTGTATGGTGTATATGTGTCTTCAATTCCGTGACTTCGTGAATGCGTCATTCCGCCCAGGTAGGAATTCAAGCTGCGATTATCCCCTTTGATATGCAATGCAATACAATGTTCCGTGGCGCGGATGGGGGATTCCCGGCCAGAGATGGGTAGACCCGCTAGTTCACACTAAACGGAGACAGCAGATAACCAGGGATAATGTCGATTGTAGAAAAGGCACCACGTTGTACGATCTGACACGCTAGGAGATATTCACTACCGTACTCCTCCGACACGATATAACCCTGCCTGCGGAAAGTATCATTAAACATAAATCAATAAGTCACTACTCCACCACCGACACGTGGCTAACAATCTTTGTCAATGGAAGAGATTCACGGGCAAGTTAGCTCCCCTTAAATTCCTAAAGCTGTAAATTTAATATTAGAAGTAAGGGAATTCAGATAAAAGGGGGCGCGGTGGCATTGCGGTAATCGGTTCTCGTCAGATCACCGAAGTTAAGCAACGTCGAGCCCGGTTAGTCCTCGGATGGGTGACCGTCTGTGCGATGGATTCGGACTCCCGCGTTGTGTCCTTGGGCAAAGCATTTACCCCGATTGTCCACATGGGTGCACGATGACGCCGTGTACTAAGGCGCACTGCACGTCGATGGTGCGCATGTCTTCAACCAATCTAACCCTGCGTGTGCTACAGTGCGGAGTTACGATGTCGGGGAGCTGGCGGCTGCTCGTCGTTGCTCGGTGGTTCTCTCCGGGTTCTCCGATATCCTCCACCCGTAAAACTGTCACGGTCATGATTAGCCACTGTGCATAAGCATGTGACCTTAAACACCAATAAATAAATAATAAATTCAGATAAAAATTGAAATTTCGAAATGCTAGCGAATTTGTATAATCGACTTTCGTATTATTTGACAAACTTTAGGCATTTTCACGTATAGAGGAGCACAAAAATACAGTTTTGGGCCCTGCGAATAACACATTTTCGATTCGAATCGAATCTCGATCGAATCACGTCTATTATTCGAAATCGAATTGAACCACAAATTGAATCTGTGGCGTCTTGAAGATGACCAATGGGGTTGGGGATTTGTTCCGACTGTGATGGCTCAAGTCTCTGCTGATAAAATAATCCAACTACACTGCAAAAAATATAGGTTCTCTTTAGAACCCAAACTGGTTCTAATCTTGTCCCTGAGATGGAACCAGTTCTGTTTAAACTGTATTTATTTCAAATCAAATAAATTTATAAAGATTAACATTAAATATTAACAGAATTAAACATAAATTGAGGGGGTCTCAGCCGTAAGTTTAGAGCTTATACGAGGTTGTCTCAAATCATTATTAAGCAAAGGAGATATGAACAGTTGACATATCGAACCAGTTTTGGTTCTCTTCAGAACCAAAACTGGTTCGATATGCCAACTGTTCATATCTCCTTTGTTTCAAAATGTTTGGCGACTGCGTTGAATATGCTTCAAGTTTACTGCTGAATCTACTTCAGTTCCTGTAATATTCTGTTAAAACTGAATGCTAATCTTGGTAAATTTATTTGATTTGAAATAAATACTGTTTAAACAGAACTGGTTCCATCTTAGGGACAAGATTAGAACCAGTTTGGGTTCTAAAGAGAACCTATATTTTTTGCAGTTACATAATCAAGGCATGCCTTCGTTGAAGGCATGCCTTGATGATGTTGATGGAATATTACTCTGTAAGGATTATAGTTGGTCGTCGACATTGCTTGGAAACCTGCATGGCTGGAGTGTAGATATTATTTATGTTAATGAAGCGGAAGTTACACTTTTATTTCAACATTATTTATGTACGATTTTCATCTGGACTCTACGTTTTGTGAGACGATGAAAATGACTGATACCAAACTATATTCCTTTGAAAAAGATTCGAAAGGAAAGGAATCGGGTAGCCGATCTCGAATCGAACCCTGATATCAACTTAAGATTCGAAATCGAATCGAATCTCGAAGATTCGCAAGGCCCAAATACAGAAGCTGGCTTTCAACAATTTTTTCCCAATTAGTTTGATCGTTTGACTATTGTTAAGTCATACAACGAAGTTGGATTGACTTTTAGCGATCGTAAGTCCTTTTTTTATTAAGTCATGCAACGAAGTTGGAATGACTTTTTGGGATGCTACGGCTGTTTTTTTTTTGGGGGGGGGGGGGCAGGTCGATATATGCCACAGGCATATCCGAAGGCCGTAGGCCTGAGGTGGGGTGGATATAACCCTCCCACGGTGGGGGTTCGGGAGGTCCCCCGACCTCCGGCCAATGGGAGGGCCATATCCAACCTATCCCAGGCCTACAGTATCCCCTCCCATTGGTGCAAGTGTCGTCTGCTTTTCATGTCAGGTAAAGGGTTAATAACCGACATCCAGGCATTAAATCTCCATATAGGCCTACCATACATGTTGGCGGAGATAACTTATAATATCCACCACATTATTCAACTTTTCTTCTCAATTTTTTTTCAAATATACTCTCCAATAAAAAATGTACTCTCCAATAAAAACCATATCCAACAAGAGGTTCTATATGATGTTATTGCATGGTTGGTCCATGGATCAAAACAGTAGTTATGTACAATTCTAAAAAAAAGCCTACCGGACGTATTATGCAACTCTAGGTGACAGCCCTACCCCTGTGTCTGCTAACATGTATCACTATAACATAAGTAGTAGTGTAGCGATGGATCGTGCCACGTTGGCAGGATCTAGTGCAGGACCTAGGAAGTGACGTAATGTCACGTGACCCAGGGCGCCATGTTGTGTTGTCATGGTAACCCGCGTGAGCGGTCATCTTGTGACGTCGTCTCCATAGTGATACGTGGTCCTAGTGTACATGCGCAGCGCGTGTTGTTAGGGTGATACGTGTTTTCGTCTTCCATTTTGTATACTGGAGGCCGCCATCTTGGTTTATATGGTAGCACGTGGTTGCTATGTGACCGAAAAGCTTCTTATAGGACAGGGGTATGTTCGTAGCGTGGTTTCGATTGAACAGAAGTAATTTTCCGATTCGAAGAATTACCACAAACAACCCGACAAGTTTTACTATTTCGAATTCTTTCAGAATTCTCTGCTTCTATCTATATATGCAATAGTTTTCGTCTATCTAACCATGTTCCTTTGCCCTGGAGTATACTCCATGAGCGTAGAAGAGCCCTCCAGTATGAACAGCTTAGCTTTTTGGTACTATTTTTAGCTTTTCTGGTGTGTTCTTGTTAGTTCTGATCCTATTCCGTGCACTCGTTTCATTTATCTAGATCACCCAAGCAGTTCACTTTACTGGCGCTAACTAACCAATCGCATTGCTTGATTTCCCATAATCTGTATGCAGAGTTATCTCCCTTGTGTATATCAAAAGCCTATATCATTCTCAAACACAATAAGCTATCGAGCAGTTACTGAAAAGTCATTGCTCGAGCGACTCGAAGTCCATCGAGCAAGTGAGCTAACGAGTACGTGCTCGTTCGAGTGACTTCTCGAGCGACTCTTCGACTCATTTCGGTATTTGAGGATACCTATGGCCTGGTAATGTATCATTTGAGGATACTATTACTTGTTTGGCCCAGCCTTCTGGTTCACCCAAGGCCATCCCAAATTCCCCTTACAAGCTAAAGAGCCAAGAGAGTAATTGCTCCATGAGCAATTGCTCGAACGACTCGAAACCCATCGAACAAACGAGCCTTAGAGCAATTGCTCGATCGAGTGACTCGCACATACTGCTCGAACGACTCGAAGTCCCTCGAGCAAATGAGCCCGACAACACAACATGGCGCCGCTGGGGCACGTGACATGACGTCACTTCATAGATCCTGCACTAGGTCCTGCCAATGTTGCACGATCCATCGCTACACTACTACTAACATATTACATACGCCTCATTCAATAATCGGAACGTTGCCTCATCGCATTCCTATCACCATAGAATCAAGGCACATAACACCAAGCCGTCCAATGTGATGGAGGTGCGAAAAACGCTACCCCTCCCATTTGGTTACAGTCAGGGTCCTATCCCCAAATTACATAACACAACAATCTAATGCTACCAGAACACGCCAAAATGACTAGTTGAAGGTGTCCACTGTGGCACAGCATCCATGTCTGTCTCATGGAAAGTCCAGTATTAAATAATGATTAATACGTGCATTCAGGGTAGACACTTAGTGATTATATACTATTACGATGGAGGGTCTTGGAACAGCAATCATTGATACCTTAACTGATCTTTTTTTAAAAAAAGAGTTCTTTGTCGAACTGTGCCAAATTACAATTTTCAAATCTAACAGCATAACAGCGGAGAAATCAGTAAAATAGGACATTTCAGTAGTTTGAGATAGAAATGGACTGTGGCGTAGCTAGACGGGGGTTAGGGGTGGGGGTGGCCTCCATGCAACTTTCACACAACACAGAGCCCCCAAAATGGTCTTCAATATAGGTGCTACATACGCTACAAATGTCTCAGATTCGTTCTTAGAGCACTCAGTTCTGGAAAATATACACTGAGGTGGGGGAGGGCTAGTCCTAACTAGTCCTAACTAGGACCCTCCGGTCGTTGCCCCCGTGATCGAGGCAACAACCGGTGGGTCCTAGTTAGGACTAAGGGAGCCCCAGAAACCCTACACAACGGTCTTTCAAATATCATCTTTGGTCCTCCCAAACTGGCTAGGGTATTCCCTATTATAGAGTCCTGGCTCCACCCCTGGAAAAGACAGACAAAAAGAACTTTTTACCACTCATTAATCCCTTTATAACTATTCAACTACCAGAATGGAAACAGTGGGTTCCTTCCAAGATGCATTAGGTTGCAGGCGTCTCCAGGCTTCTGGTAATGCAATTGGCTGATACCTCAGCTGGGCTCGTAGAAAACTGCCATATTCCTAGCCACCATTCCTTCATCACAGCTCAATCATACTGTACTGTACTAAAAAGTGTAAAAAAATCCACCGAAAAACAAGGGGAAATGGGTTGATTCCCACATTGTTTGGAAAAAAAATTCATATGGGGTGGTTGGTATCTAGTGGAGGAAAAAATGTTTTTTAGGCCTGTGTCTGTAATTGTTTTCAGAAGACCCCCCCCCCCCCCCCCCACACACACACACACACACCCACACACACCACCTCGTTAACTACAGTCTCTGCAATTTATTCCAGACCACCCCCACTCCAGCCTCCAAATACAATCTTCTGAGATTATTTACATAACATCGGCGTTATGTTTTTTTTTTGTATTTTTCTTTCATATTTTATAGTACTTAATGGAATGAACTAAAAACAGTTAATATTTTGAACCTGCGTCCATAAGGCTGTCGGTTTAAACTATTGATTGGTAAATTCCTCTCAACCTTTTTGAAAAGTTCCACATCAAGATAGCTTGGAAGAATTGATAAGGTACCGTGCATTTATTGATCAGCATTTTTAACCTTTACAGTCATCATAAAAACAATGCTTCGATTTTGAGTAGCGCAGACTTCATGAAGTGCGAGCGATCAATGACAACCATAACAAATGAAATCCTGTGGCTATCTTGTGCACAGTGCAACGCAGCATTAGGTTGGTTAAAAGACCTTCGTCGAAACGGTCAATAAATATGTATACTTCACCCAACCGATATTAAATGTTGGTGTCAATTTGGAGACAAGAGTCCCGAAAAGACAAAGCTGAGGCGTCATTATGCACATGTTTGCGCTTGTCAAAAGAGTTGAACTTTTCTTTGGCAGAATCGAGAGTTCTTGAACCGTGGGTTTCCTTGCACCATATTTACTCTCTTATTTTAACTCTTTGAAAACGAGGGGACCATTTTCCAACCCAGGAACACGATACGCCATAATTTCATTCAGTAGGATAGCTGCTAAGTGAATGTGTGAGTAGACCAATTAACCCTTTACCTAACCTGAAAAGCAGACGACACTTGCAAAAATAATTCTTGAATAACTAATTTTTTTCATTTTTTGTCTCAAAAACATAGGTTATGACCCCTTGTTGGAACGAGCTCGACGAGCTCGTCCCAACGAGGGGTCATAACCTATGTTTTTGAGACAAAAAATGAAAAAATAACGAAAATTAATTGGCGATTTTTGAGAATAGCGCTGGCCGGTTTTGGCCGTTACGTTAGGTAAAGGGTTAATAGACCAATTAATAGTTTCAACGTGCGGTCAGAAGGCTGCACTTTGAAAATATTAATTGGTCTACCCCCAAATAATGAATATGGACTATTCCAACTGGTGTCATTGAACTGACATGGAAGATACACACTAAAAACTAAAGTGTTAAAGCTGACACGTTCAAGGTGTTAAACCCATTCTAACTCTTAGGGTTTGATTTTAACACTCAAAGTGCAATGCTTTAAGCACTTAGACATTACAATCGTCATACATCTGAAACTTGAATGGATGGCACTTCCCATGTGTCTAGCATTGGTGGTTCTTCCAGAATCGTCCATAATTTGATTTGAGCTTGGTGGGTACATAATTAAAAGGACACAACGCAGATGAAGCGGATCAGGCTCGAGAGTTCGAGCCTGATCCGCGTCATCTGCGTTGTTTCCTTTTAAGTGTCGCGACATTACACTTGTCAAGTGGTATTATTGTAACACCTGTCAAGTTCTGGGATATCTACACTTGAACAAAGTGCTAGTTCAGCACTTAGTAAGTGTTAAATACAGCACTTCAAGTGTAGTTTTTAACACTTTAGTTTTTAGCGTGTACAACTAGGGTTGAAAGGGTTAAATTAATAACGCATTGAGCTTGTAGAAAGTATGTGTAGCAGTGACACATGTGGCAATACAGAATGGCCGAAACTCTGCAGTACTACACGTGCACGCGAAAAGTGTTTCTGTTAGTCAAACATTTTATTCTGACATTCAGTGACGGGGGTAATAGCATCCATAATATGAGTGCATATATTCATTTTAGTATACATGTCCTGTAATACACATTCTGAAAAAGTGTGCACGTGAATCCCAAAAGCGCAGAGTTGTACAATGTCTCGCGAACGGTTTTCAAAATCGATGCACAGAAAAAGATGAAAAATATATGAATCTGGGTTAATGGTAATAAATTTAAAAGTAATATTAGTTATTAATATTAATAAAATTAATTTAAACACATTCAAAAAATTAATTTAATGCTAAAACTTATATTCAAGCTTGTGTCCACCTGTGGTATTCTTGGAGGTCTTTTGTCATTTCACAATGAAGGGGAAAAACATTTCTGTATACATGTTTTCTGTTAATATTGTCAAGTTGTTATGTTCACAGCTGGTCCTCGCATTTCATATTTTTTAATTGCTTATTTTAAAACACAGGAAAGGCATTTTAGTCCGAGATTCCACAGGGTTTTAACCCTTTACCCAACGCAGACGATATCAAAATGTATTATTTTAAATATGTTTTTTTTTAATTTTCAAAAAAATTCAACTAAACCATATCATGTGACCCCTCATTGGAACGAGCTCGACGAGCTCGTTCCAAAGAGGGGTCACATGATATGGTTTTGTTGAAATGTTTTGAAAAATAATATTTTTTTCAGCTGCTGAATTTGCATATTACGTCGGCGGATGTGGCCGATTCGTTTGGTAAAGGGTTAATTGAACTATCGCGTACGAGGGTTTGATATTCCCGCGTTGTTCGTTCCTTCCACTGAACGGTTGAAGAAAACACATTTCTTCAGTTGCACATTCCTGGCGTTCAGGGGCCGGGTACTTGTAGAGCCCTCTTTTCAAACAAACGGCTGTGGATTTTGAACAATGCAATGGAAGCAGATCAGTGGCGTAGGTACGGCGGGGGGTGGGGGGGGGGGCGGAGGTTAACTTAATTCATATCAGACGAAGGTCGAAAGCTGATATGAAGGTATCGAGGGCTGATATCTCAGCCGGTATGAAACTAACCAAATAACAACCAGGGGCGCCGGAAGCACGGGGGCAGCTGCCCTCTCTGTCTTCGGACCACGGGGACGAGAGGGGGCACGCAGTGGCCTTCCCAGGTTCGTCACTCATTTACTTACAGTGATTTAGTCTGGAAGTAAAGCTAAAACACATTCCAAATTCGCTCTGGGGGCTTTCAAAATTCAATGGGGCAGTTTCGGAGGAGGTGGGGGCACCTCCCCTCAAGCTCCCCCATCCCTGGTCTTCAACTTTCGAGACACGCATTCTTTGGCATGGTATGGCGGTGCTGCTAGTGTCAGTAAAGCCTTTTTCTCTGGGTCTGACCCCCCCCCCCCCCGCCCTGAAGTGCTACCGGCCCCCTGGTAATAACCTCTTTTTATTAAACCAACACGAATAATTCCAAATATTCTCAAATCTGTTGCTGTTTTCTAACAGTGGTGTTGTTTCTCATTCTATTCACAAAGTCCCAAGTTTCCTCTTCTCGCACTTTGACTAATCGCCGCTCACTTAAGACTCTTAATCTCAGTCTGTGTTGAATTTTCTACACATCTCTTTTCTTTCTTCTCCCCATCCACCCAATCCTCACTTATTGCCATCAATTCCTCGTCATATAAAAACTCGACTTTAAACCACTCTATTATCCCCAGTAACGCCACTTTTTTCCTACTGCGTTCGACGAGTGACGGTGAACCACTTCGATATAAGCAAAGTAACGCATTCGGGGGACAACTCTAGCTTGACTCACATCGGACGAGACCGGCGTCATATCAGCCGAGTTTGAAGCCATATCGACCAATCTTGTTAATGAAAATAATGTGAAAGAAAATCATATGAACTAAATACACTTTTCAAGACCTTCAGTCGCACTCAACAAGACGAGAATAAAAGAACACACAAAACATGACGTGTTTTTATAATGCTATATTTGATGACAACAGGAAAACTGGAAAAAATAAACTGAGAACTTATCGAGTGTTTGAAAACAAATATCACCTGAAGCCTTAGTTGATCTGTATAACATCCCACGAGACGAGAAACATATTTACTCGTTTGCGTGTATGTAACCACAAACTTATGATAGAAAAGGGGAGACATATGCAACCACACATTCCCGTAAGTGAACGCTTATGCGCGGTGTGCGGCTCAGGTACAGTGGAAACAGAATGGCACTTCGTTTTGGAGTGTAGTGAATATGCATCTCTCAGAGAACGTGCATTTTACAAATTTGAACGTGGATACCAAGAGTTTGTTGAGATGGACACATCCGAGAGATTCATATTCCTGATGAGAAACAATGTGCCACAGCTATGCGGTATCATCTGTAATATGATCCAGCAATTCTTAAAACAACGAGAATAAGTTTTGTCAATCTGACACCAAGAAGTCACATTAACAATATTATATTACAACCACTATAAGCCTTAATATTTACGTTTGTCATTTGGAATTAGTATTGTTTTATGTTTCTATTTATGTTGATGTTCTATATACAAAGCAATCTGCCTTTGTTCTGGTGTATTTGCTTAATAGATCTTATCTTATCTTATCTCATGTCGTGTCATTGAAGGACATCGTCGGCCAGTGGAGACTCACCCATAAGGAGAGGATGGGGGAGGGGGGGGGGGGAGGAAGCCAAACATAGCCTAGAACACCGTATTTTAATTTTTTGGTTTGGAACGTCTGAAAGGATGGACCAAAACCCAAAATTAAAAAAAAACGGTTTTTCAGGCCATGTTTGAAGACTTGTGGGAGGGGGGGGGGGGGGAGTGCGGCGTGCCACCAAACATTTGAAGATAGAAACATTTCACGAATATGTTTTCGGGGTGGGGAGGGGGAGGAAGAGTTTTAAAGGATGTCGGAGATACTCCATCCATTCCCTTCAGGAACTCAAAATAATGTGTTCCATCTTTGGCAAATTGAACATTTAGTTCAAATATTAACCCTTTTGCCAACGCAGACAATATCAAAATGAATTATTTTAAATGCCACCTTTTTAAATTTTTAAAAAAAATTCAGCCAAACCATATCATGTGACCCCTCATTGGAACGAGCTTGACGCTCGTTCCAAAGAGGGGTCACACCATATGGTTTTGTTGACATTCTTTGAAAGATAATATTTTTTCAGCTGCTGAATTTTCATATTACGCGGGCGGATGTGGCCGGTTCGTTGGGTAAAGGGATAACGTAAAACGGGCAAAATGTTCCTGTTAGATACAAGCCTTCAAAAGGTCTAGAGTCAAGAATTCGGCGAGTGTCATACCCGAAAATCAAAATTTGTTTCACACCGGGTAGAACCGGGGTCGGTCCGATGGGTTCGGGCACCCTATCTTCCCCAACTCCATGTGCCCCAATATCCCTCAGATGTTTCAAATGTATAGACTATTTGTCGATCCTCCCTTTCCAAAGATGCAAACACTTTTTGTCACCTTCCGCCGTACTATTCAAAACCCGGAAATCAAGGAACACACCCGAAGAAGCTAGCACGCTAATAATGACGCCAATGACGGATATTGTTGTACTTTCATTGTGATATGTGTTCGATATTGACAGTCTGAGATATTCAGCAGTACACACGATTAGTTTACACATGATATAACTCTAAAACGGGCTCGCAACTGGAAACTAACCTGAACCACGACATGCAAACTTCAAGCGGTGTTGTCTCCCCTCGATTAGCAAGTGGAGTCAACATTGGTTTACAATACAGTGTGTTTTTTTTTCCATTGACGACAGTACTAATCTTTCCTCATCTCCCCATCTTATCAAGCTGATTTGGGCAAAAACAACCATCTATCCATTTAGTTTATCATCTCATGAAAACAATATACTGAAAAAAATATAGGTCCCCATGTGAATTTCGCCTTTAAATTTGGAGCTTACTGTACTCCCGTTCAGTTTTGCACTGAATGAAATAAACATATTTTTACCTACCGCCACTCAATTTTAATCTTCTCTCACACATTTCAGAAGACAATAGTCACCAATATTTTATATCTTTTCCAAAACATGCACTTTAAAATTTTATTCACAGTTACAAGCTCAGTTCATTTTCCATCAATCGGATAATTCCAGGAACTTTTATCCTCCATTAAAGGTTGGGTGCAAACCACTAGAAGCACTGTTTACCACAAAACACTGTATTGTAACCATTGCTTGGTCTTTGCAGCATGTGCACGATACTCGTCGATAAGCAAACTGTTGTTTCCCTTCGCTAGGCTCGATACATAACATAAAATTATTAAGCATAAAACATCCTCTATAGGACAGTATACGAGAATCAATAAGTAACATGAACAAAAATAGTACTAAAAACATTTCAATTCCATCCACCAATCTTCCATGATCAAAGTACTATATTTTTCTTAATTTGATACGCGGAAGAACGTGGCGATATGAACCAGAATTTTCCATACATATCACTAAACATATCATAATCGTCGACTGGCGAAAAAATCTTGGATCACGTAAATCAGAATTGCTCAAATTTACTCAGATCACTAAAGCCGTCGATCTCACTGTTAATCAAAACAATTAGTTCCGATCGAAGCTCAGAATAATGTGTACACTCCATAAGAAAATTGTATTCGTTTTCTGTTTTCCCAGAGTTCATTTCACAGTGAGTACATATCCTGTCGATAACAGGCTTCGGCGGTTGATAATGTCGCCCTTCTCAATAGCTAACGTACGATTTCTGATACGTAGCTTAGTCAAAACTGCCCGGTCTTCCACCGAATTCGTTTCCACGAAGTGCGTTTCCATTGAATAGTCATTTTAAAAAAACCTCTAAGTTCTCAGTTTATTATCGCCATTCTTTTTGCAGTCCTCAAACATTGACATTTTTGTACGTGTTTACATGATGCCAGCGCAAATTATACTTGAGCTTACCTACAACATTGGTACTAGTGATAACTGGATGCTGAGGGATTGCGAGACCATATCTTTCCAGTAATTTGAAAGGGGATTCAGTTTGCCTTTACGATTCATCTGTTCAGCTACCACATTCCACATGAGGTCATTATGATTCTAGATATTTTGACTGCGAAAGAAGCCATCCTACTTACCGCCTCAATATATAAAGGATATCGACCAAGTTCTGCGCGAACCGCGTGGCTGGAGGAAAATGTCTCAGCATCCAAGGCTTTTTTTTTACAAAAGGAAGTGTGTAATTTTTCACAGCCCATGTGGTAACGCTTACCATACGTTATTTCTGAACCCAAAACTTCACACCCATATAAGGCTATATGTTGAATTAATGTATCAAACAGCTTTGACATTGTCTTTATTGGAACCCGTGAAGTTTCATCAACCCTTTACCCAACGTACCGTCAAAATCGGCCAGCGCTATTCTCGAAAATCGCCAATTAATTTTCATTATTTTTTCATTTTTTTTTTTGTCTCAAAAACATAGGTTATGACCCCTCGTAGGAACGAGCTCGTTCCAAATGAGGGGTCATAACCTATGTTTTTGAGACAAAAAATGAAACAAATTTGTAATTCAGGAATTTTTTTGCAAGTGTCGTCTGCTTTTCATGTTAGGTAAAGGGTTAAGTGCACGAAAAAGTGAGTATAAAGGTTTTTGAGCTTTAACAACCAAATCATCTTCGGCTTTAGAGAATGTACCATCTTTTGAAAAAAAAATTCCCAGATCTGCAATTTCGTCAGCCATATCAATACGCTTGCCTTCGTTAAAAAATGTTGGTTGCCGGCTTTTGGATGCCATTAACTGACGTAGATCCAAATGTTAAACATTTTGTTTTTCCGACGTTTATTTGTAACATGTTGGTTTCATTATAATTGTGGAGCTTATTGAGACACCGTTGAAGCCCTTGATGGCTATCAGATATCATTTGTATTTGTCTATAACCGTTTTCAAAACAAAGGCAATATCTGTGGTCCTTTTTCCTTTGCAAAATCCAAACTCGTTTCGCCAATAATATTGGTATATATCATCTATAAAATCAGATACTCTTTGGTTGATAATTTTGTTGAACAATTTTTCCGATAGCCAAACTAACTGCAATGGCCCTATAATTATTTGGATCAGCGCGATCACCCTTCTTATATACACGCTAAAAACCAAAGTGTTAAAAACTACACTTGAAGTGCTGTATTTAACACTAACTAAGTGCTGAACTAGCACTTTGTTCAAGCGTAGATATCCCAGAACTTGACAGGTGTTACAATACTACCACTTGACAAGTGTAATGTCGCGACACTTAAAAGGAAACAACGCAGATGACGCGGATCAGGCTCGAACTCTCGAGCCTGATCCGCGTCATCTGCGTTGTGTCCTTTTAATTATGTACCCACCAAGCGCAAATCAAATTATGGACGATTCTGGAAGAACCACCAATGCTAGACACATGGGAAGTGCCATCCATTCAAGTTTCAGATGTCTGACGATTGTAATGTTTAAGTGCTTAAAGCATTGCACTTTGAGTGTTAAAATCAAACCCTAAGAGTTAGAATGGGTTTAACACCTTGAAAGTGTCAGTTTTAACACTTTAGTTTTTAGTGTGTACAAGGGGAAAAGGGAGCGCGGTGGCTCAGTGGTAGACTGTTGGACTTCTATGCTAGAGATCCCGAGTTCGATCCCCACCCGGGACGACCCACATTGTGTCCTTGGGCAAGGCACTTTATCCCGCTTGCCTACATGGGGGCACGAAGGTGCCGTGTACTAAGGCGTTCTACACGTCGATGGTGCACATGTCTTTAACCGCTGTAACCCTGCTTGGCCGGAGCCTGAACAGAGTTAGAATGTTGAGGAGCTGATAGTTGCTCGTCGATGCTCGGTGGTTCTCTTCGGATACTCCGACTTCCTCCACCCATAAAACTGTCACGGACACGATTAGCAATTGTGCATAAGTATGTGACCTTAAACACAAATGAATAAAAAAATAATACTGATAGCTCGTGAAATAACTTAGCTTGTCTCCCACTTTTCGCAAACCCGCATTTCTACACATGGCCAGCAGTTTATTACCGAATACATTAACACCGGTAAGGGGAAGGAGTTTGTCATCTGTAGATCCTAATGTTAAACATTTTGTTTTTCCAACGTCTATTTGTAACATGCTGGTAAATTACAAGTGTAATGCATATGCCTTACAAGGGGAGGCATATGCAACCACACATTCCCTTAAGTGAACGCTTATGCGCGGTGTGCGGCTCAGATGCAGAGGAAACAGAATGGCACTTCGTTATGGAGTGAATATGCATCGCTCAGAGAACGTGCATTTAACTAATTTAATTTAACTAAGGGCAGATTGCTTTGTTTTTACAAAAGCAACTTAAATAGAAACATAAAACAATACTAATTCCGAATGACAAACGTAAATATTAAGGCTTATAGTTGTTGTAAAGTAATATTGTTAATGTCACTTCTTGGTGTCAGATTGACAAAACTTGTTCTCGTTGTTTTAAGAATTGCTGGGTCATATTACAGATGATACTGCACAGCTGTGACATTGTTTCTCACCAGGAACATGAATCTCTCGGATGTGTCCATCTCAACAAATTCTTGGTATTCACGTTCAAATTTGTTAAATGCACGTTCTCTGAGAGATGCATATTCACCGCAATCCATAACGAAGTGCCATTCTGTTTCCACTGCACCTGAGCCACACATCGCGTATAAGCGTTCACTTACCGAGATAGGTGGTTGCATATGCCTCCTCTTTTCTATCATAAGTTTGTGGTTACTTATACGCAAACGAGTAAATATGTTTCTCGCCTCGGGGAATGTTGTATAAATCAAATAAGGCTCCATGAAAATGAACGTCAGTCTAGCTCCTTGTTATACCAGGTTTCAACTAATGTAATGAAATCGATTTTTAGTAATGGAATTTAAAAATTCAAGATCTTGGAGTTTGATTCCCTGGACATTCCAAGCTCTAAAAGTCGCCCTCTTCGGCGTAATAGTTCTATGATTACTTAATTCAACCATTAATGAAGCTAGGAACTACCGAAGTCGGAGCATAATGCAATGTTGGGAAAAACATTCATGTGAAATTAATACATCGTTGTGAAAGCAATACAGTATGACTATGCTTGTTGATGTTCATGGCAAAGACAAGAATACTTTATTAAATATACTTACAGTATTTCTGTAGAATACGCGCTCAAACCGAAATGAGACTTTCAATAAATAATTTGTATACATTTAGATTGGATAAAAACTGTACTGCATACGCTGTATTGTTTGTTAATACACCGCATAATCCCAATGTCATCAAATCAAAAGCCAACGGCTTTTAACTGAAATGTGTTAGTAGTATGTAGATGATTGTTACAATCAAAATATTAGTTATGAATGTTCTTCTGCTCAAAAATAAGACATTCCGTATAATTTAATTTAATTTAATTATTGGTGTTTAAGGTCACAGAGAGGAGAGAACCACCGAGCAACGGCGAGCAACTGTCATCTCCCCACCATTCTAACTCCACACAAGCAGGGTTAGCATTGGTTGAAGACATGTGCACCATCGACGTGCAGTACGCCTTAGCACACAGCGTCACCGTGCCCCCGCGCGGGCAATGGGGGTGAAGTGTCTTACCCAAGGATACAACGCGGTTGCCGCAGGTGGAATTCGTACCGAGGACCTCTCGGCTTGCGGCCTGCACCTCTACCTACTGAGCCACCGCGCCCCGACATTCCGTATACAATATATATACTATATATACGGTATATACGGACATACGGACGGCATTATGTACACAGTATATACGAGGCATATATGAGCATGTATGGCGCGTATTAACCCTTTACCCAACGTAACGGCCAAAACCGGCCAGCACAATTCTCAAAAATCGCCAATTTCATTATATTTTCATTTTTTGTCTCAAAAACATAGGTTATGACCCCCACTTTGGAACGAGCTCGTCGAGCTCGTTCCAATGAGTGGTCATAATCTATGTTTTTGAGACAAAAAATGAAAAAAACTAGTTATTCAAGAATTTTGTTTGCAAGTGTCGTCTGCTTTTCATATTAGGTAAAGAGTTAACACCCTGGCGGAGCGATGATAGACAACACTGCTTGGAGTTTTGTCGACAGGTTGCTAAAAAAACCTATGCATGATGTATGTACCGAAATGATAATGAAAATGGAATCCGGTATGAAACAAAGTGGTGAGGATTATCTCATAAAGGGAAGTCATGCAGTGTTGCAGACAGCACTTTTCTGGTAGCGAGGCTAAACCTTAAAATTTCTGACATATATTAGCTTTGCAGGGCACAATTAATTTTGTCACAAACTTTATTCTGCAGTTCACCGTCTTAATACCCCAGATAAGACAGGTGGCCCTCATTTTAGTTGATAATTTCAATTCTTCAGAAGAGATATTTCCGTTTTCGCATTATTGGTACCATAGTAGCCTATTTCGAAAAAGATCATAGCAAAACTCTTCTTTTCCCATAAAATATTTGGTGAGAATAAGCGTCCACTACTCCACCTGCACAAAAATACTTCTTAGAAATCGAAAAGGTGTGGACATCACATTATATACTAGCGGAAAAAAGAAACGCAAGTGTTTCTCTGTGGTAAATATTTCAAATCTGTTATGGATGATTATTTCATTGTTTGGATTTTGATGTTATTTCTTTATAACTGATTAAATTTTGATGTCTTAACACACACGCCGTTTGCATAGATAACGTTCAAACTTTGGTACCATATACGCCATTTCCTGATCAAAATCAATAGCGGGTGTGCCCACCCCGGCCTTCAGTCGTTGCTCTAACTCTCCTCACCATTGACCCAATCGAGTTGTTTATGGTCCTTTGTGGGATGTTATTCCAGTCCTGAAGAAGGGCCTGCGTGAGCTGAGCGACGTTGTTTGGGACGTTGACGCGCTTCCTGACCCTTCTGTCCAGCTCGTCCCACAAATGCTCGATCGGGGACAAATGTGGACTGTGGGATGGCCAACTGAGAACTGGGTTTTGGTTGAGGAAGTCACGACAAACTCTAGCAACGTGCGGCCACGAATTATCTTGCTGCAACGTAAGGTCACGCGCATGAATAAGTGGAAGGACGTGAGGAATGAGAGCCTGATCCCGATACCTTACGGCTGAAGATTGCCCTGGATGACCACGAGAGGAGCTTTCACGCCATGAGAAATGAGCGTCGCACGTGCTCATGGCTGACCGAATTTTAACCAAAGACGCTTTAGACAGAACACTTAGGTAGCTGTGAGTCAAATTTTACTGCATTTGGTCTACGGATAAAAAAAAATTATATTACCAAAACTGAACTTGCGTTTCTAAGTATTTCCGCCAGTATATTTACTAACTGGGATTTAAAGTGAGAGTTTTTTCTCATAGCCCGCTGCACAAATCACGTTATTTGATATCAATTGAATGCTAATGGTGGATATAGGGACTGAGACTAGTATGGGGTGGAAATTGCACCGAAATAGCTGAGGGTGCCTGGACTGCTGAAGCCCCCCTGAAATTTGGGGGGGGGGGGAGTATACGACTATGCGTACCCCTTTTAGAAACGCAGAACGCCAGATCATGGTTGTGTTTCAAAAAATACTTTGATATATCATGACCCTCTTGTATATGAGGCGCTAAGCAGGGGCGTAGCAAAGAGTGTTTAGTGGATGAATACCCCCTCTCCCCTGCCCTCACCAATATTTTTTCCAAACCAGAGATTTTCGTCCGGATTTGACTCTAGGTGTCGTCGATTCACTCTTGCCTGTAATCGTGTACTTTCTTTGATATTTGGACGTATGTCACACGCAAAGTGACAGGTCGACAGCCAATCTGGCTACGCCATCTCCCTACGGTATACATTATTCTTTGTATTTCTTTACAAATTCAATTTTAACCTATTACATTTTTACCACTCTGTTCAATATGTTTACTGTATTTTCTTCTGTATTATGTATATCATATATTAAATCAATAAATCTAAAAAATAATAATCAGTCGGCCATTCAAATGGACAGTTGAGGTATCCTACCCCATTTGGGCAGTTGGAGATCCAGCCAGTTTGGTGTACAATACATGTTAACCCTTTACCCAACGTAACGGTAAAAACCGCCCAACGCTATTCATAAAAGTCGCCAATTAATTTTCATTATTTTTTTTAATTTTTTGTCTCAAAAACATAGGTTATGATCCCTCTTTGGAACGAGCTCGTAGAGCACGTTCCAATGAGGGGTCATAACCTATGTTTTTGAGACAAAAATGAAAAAAAAATAGTTATTCAAAAATTTTATTTGCATGTGTCGTCTGCTTTTCATGTTAGGAAAAGGGTTAATTAAAAAGAAGATGAGTCACTAATTCCAAATGCATATTTTACTTTTATACCATGATTAACTATTCTACTATAAATAAAAATCCTATGACATAAATTTTAGCTTTACACACCAACCGTGGTGAACACGCCAGCAATGGGATTTCAGTAGTTAACATTTACACTTACAGTGGAACTACATCCAAGGTGACCTTTGGTGACCTCGCCTTGAATGCAAACTTGTCTAAATTTATCACTTGTCGCCTCGTGAAATGAAACCTGCAATTATTTATAACGTTTTTAAATAAATTTACCTCATAAGATACCAAAAATTAACAAACATACGCTGTATCGCGTTAATAAAGCATCCGCAACTCGAAATAGTATGTTATTATGTTATTAAAATGAAAAAGGCCCCGTAATTTTCGCGTTTCGTCTTCTATTTCATTTCGGCGATAAAATTGCCAGCGGAAGTACCGCCCACCGGTGCTCATGTAAACAAAAACAGATTCGCACGAGTGAATATTGATTTATTTAACATTTAAACTTTTGTTAATCTGACGATCATGGTATAAATAAAATATACCCAAAGTAGCTTGGTGTATCAAATGTTCACCACTCGTGGTGAAGTGGTGTTAACCGCGCGCCAAAGGCTCGCGGTTAACACCAATTCTCCACTCGTGGTGAACATATGGTACACCAAGCTACTATGGGTATATTCGGGGGGCGCGGTGGCTCAGAAGGTATATAGAGGTGCAGGCTGCAAGCCGAGAGGTCCTCAGGTTCGAATCCCACCTGCGGCAATCGTGTTGTGTCCTTGGGCAAGACACTTCACACACATTGCCCATGTGGGGGCACGGTGACGCTGTGCACTAAGGCGTATTGCACGTCGATGGTACACCTGTCTTCAACCAATGGTAACCCAAATTGTGTGGAGTTAGTATGTTGGGGAGCTGACAGTTGCTCCCCGTTGCTCGGTGGTTCTCTCCGGGTACTCCGGCTTCCTCCACCCGTAAAACTGTCGTGGTCATGATTAGCCATTGTGCAGAAATATGTGACCTTAAACACCAATAAATAAATAAATGGGTATATTCTATATATACGCAAATAAATTTCCAAGAAGTTGTGTGTTTGAACAATTCCGACTGACTCATACTCCAACTACATCATCAAGGCTTGCCTTCGTCGAAGATGTGTCCTGATGAGGGACATTTTATCAGGTGGGATATTTTATCAGTCGTGACCCGAGCCATTGCAATCAGGTTTACACCATCCCCTCAATCAGTCATCTAAGCTACGCCTCTGGCTGTCGGATGCACAGACGGCCATTTCATTGTAAACGGAGTTACTAATAATGGGAGGCATTAAGCCTAAAATTTGTTTCTAAGAATAAATAAAGATTATAATGTTGTTAAGCGGTTAATGGTAGACAGCAATCCCAAATACTTGATTATTCCCTGTTGTATGTACCTATTAAAAAGTGGGAATGTTTTTGTTTGGCGTATACTTCGAGACGGCCGCCTTGTGAATCCCCCACAGAATGCTAAGATCGAGAAAGTGAGACTTTGAACTTTTACTTCAACAGCTATATTTACAACCAGTGGCTAAGTAACGTGTGTGTATTTGTGGGAGGTGGAGTGACCCCCATCCCCACCACAACTTTTATATGCCTGAAATCTTCAAACTGGTTCATGTGAAGTCACCCCCCCCCCCCCCCCCCCCCCCCCCCACACACACACACACCACACACACACACTTCATTTAGCCTGGCAACACCCCTGGTTATTATAATGGTCGAGTAAAGTCTTTCAAGCACTGCGATAAAACTGACCGACTGACTGATAAATGACAAATTTCCAACAAATTGGATCATCCAATTAAATGGTTTATTTCTTTATCACCACTGTTGCCTCCAAACACCATGACAAAAAGCAAAGTAATTAGGGATGTTATCCGTGGATAAGGAGAGTTTTTCATAAATCAGCGGAATTTTTGCATTGAAACGATCGTTTGAAAGCGTCGGACAGTACTAAATTAACAGACCAGGACAAAAAATCGATTTTAGATTAAATGTCTTTTATATTTTTATCAGATTTCAGCAAAAAGAACTCTCTCAGCCTTTGATTCCCCTCAGTTGTGTATCTCCACTATTGATTTATTTATTGGGGTTTTAACGATACTTTCGACAGCCAGGGTCACCTCGTGTCGGATAGGTTTATTGGTGGAGGAAGCCGTTGTACCCGGGGAGAACCATCGAGCAACGAATGTCAGACTCCTTAACGTATACCAACTTCGAACAAGCAGGGTTGGCATTGGTTGAAGGCAAGTGCGCCATCGACATGCAGTACTGCTTAGTACACAGCGCCACCTTGCCCCCACGTGGGCAATTGGGTGTATCCAAACTATGGACAAGGCTCTTCGCAACAATCACGAAGAACACAGTCATATGTCTTGCCTTTTGGGAGTACAAAGTGATTACAAACAGATTTTAGAGCCTAATTTTCATTAACCATGTACCCTCCTCATACTCCGTATTTTATTTAATTTTTACACGTATTTCAAGACATTTCAATACATCCATATCATGTGACCCCTCCCCCCCCCACTGGAACGAGCTCGACGAACCATACAATGTGACCCCTCAGTGGAACGAGCTCGACGAGCTCGTTCCACTGAGGGGTCACATGGTATGGTTTTGTTGAAACTTTTTTAAAACTTTTTTTTTAACAGCTCAATTTGTAAAGTATACGTGGAAGGGTGTTTCCGATTCGTTAGGCAAAATAGTTAAGTACTGTTTAAGACTAACATTGTAACTTTCCGTTAAAGTACCTGGTTAGGAAGGGTGGGTGGTGGCTCAGTGGTAGACTGTTAGACTTCTGTGCTAGAGGTCCCGAGTTCGAACCCCGTCCAGTACGACCCACGTTGTGTCCTTGGGCAAGGCACCTTATCTCGGTTGCCTACATGGGGGCACGATGACGCCGTGTACTAAGGCATACTGGACGTCGATGATGCACATGTCTTAAATAGATGTAACCCTGCTTGAGCGGAGCTTGAACAGAGTTAGAATGTTGAGGAGATGACAGTTGCTCGTTGATGCTCGGCGGTTCTCCAGCTTCCTCGACCCGTAAAACTGTCACGGTCAGGATTGGCCATTGTGAGTAAGTATGTGATCTTAAACACCAATACTCAGCTTATATTTCCACCTCAAAACAATCACTTAAGGGGACTGTTTGCCTGGTCACCGAGCCCAATTTCTTCAGTGAAATAAGTTATTGTTGAAAAAAAACCCCAAAATTAGAGCCATCAGAACTTCGTGTAGGAGTTGCTTTTACAGTCATGACTAAAATTATAGGCCTATGGTATTTTTGGTGGACGAAAACCACGCTTATAAAAAATAGCCTCGGATATATCTTATCGCAGTTAACTTTAGTTAATCTTACAATCTGAGACTGAATGTATCGTGAAAATATAAAGGACGCCTGGTCAGGTCTGACTCTGAGGACTCCTTTGGGTTTGAGTCCTGGGAATGGCCCACCCTCTGACAGATCTAGCAAGATAAATATACTGATTGTTATTTCAAAAGAAATCTAAAGTTGCCGTAACATATTTCCAAGAGAGATGTTTCTCCCCCAGTTCCTATGCGAGATATGCGTGTCTCATGTGAGAAGGCCATGGACCACGTGACCGTTTCTTATGTTTCGTTGGTGTTCAAAGTATTGTTGTTTGTTGTAATCGGTGTTAATAATAACAGTATATTGTATACTATAGATATCGGATAGAACATAGTCTTCTATCCGACATCTATGTTGTATACAGTTTGTTCAATTTCTTAACTTAATTCCTATCACTACAGCGTTCATCGATCGATTGATGCACTCGTCCAACTGACGTCATCGGAATGCGTCGATATTCATTTTGCTACAAATCTTTAACCCCTGTCTTGCCGACGTTGGAATTTAATTTCGATGTATAAACCTGGTATGTATAGAAATACATAACTTATGTGTACTGTTTCCGATAAGCAAATCAGTTTGTTTCAAAACTGTTCGATATTGCTGCACTTGCCCCTGGATTCTTTTTGATGACGTCAGAGTATTTTGGTGGGGGGGGGGGGGGGGGGGGGGGGGGGGAAAGTATCCCTGACAGGGGTGGGTGTGAGATGGGGAAATCTCACCTGAGGGCAAGATATCTGGGCCAGACACGAGGCTTGCCGAGTGTCTGGGCCAAATATCTTGTCCTGGGGTGAGATTTCCCCATCTCACACCCTCACCCACCAGGGACAATAATAATCTCATCTTTTCAAAGATTTCAATTCCTATGTTTGGTCAACGTTTTTTTTATTAATTATTGTCGCAGGATTAAGGGGTTAAATTGATGTTCGAAATGATGGAGATAAAATTATGTTCTTATCAGTGCTCAGCCGGCAGCCGTTGACTGTCGTCTGAACCCCAGTTCGAACGTAAACCTTGCCAGCTTATCAATGCCCTGTCCGCTTGGGACTGTTAGGATGTGGCTTACAACGCCAAAGGGTGATCAACGATAACTCACTGAAAAGATTATTTATTTACATGTACGAAGAAATAAAATATAAAACAAATTACTCACAAAATTTTCCATAAGAATACACTAATTACGCGGATAAAAGTTTATTCTTTAGGGCACTCGACGTCTCCCATAGCTAGCTGTGTCCGCTGGATCAACCTCACATCATCTTCATTTTCTCATGGTTTGTGATACATACAAAGTGTCTATTCACTGCTCGTTGCTTCCTCCTCGCAGAGTTAACTTCACAGTCATTCGGGCTTAACACATATAATGTTCTGCTTGTGTGACTCTATCAGCGTTCTCACAGTTCAATTACAATTCAATCTGCGTCTACCACAGTTCACGAACACTTTGCGCCTTGCCTGGCTCTTACGGGGTTAAGTTATTCTTCGCCTTCAGATATATGCTTACAAAGCTTACATAAAAATATTCTGCAAAGTGTTCTCAACATCACCAATCCTCGCACCGCCTAAAACTATCTAATCTCGCGAGCTATTCAAGCGCTTACTCAGGCTCTTAATACGGTCTCTAGACCTCAACGTTACAGCTTTTACTTTTTTGGCTGCTATATGCCACTACGGTTCGCAACCGTTAACAAACTACTATCGGTTCCTTACAACCCTCACAGGATTACGACAATATGCGGACTTTCAATATCGGTGTCTATGACCTTCGACGGCCAAGGCTAAACTCTGACCTTCTTTGAGTGCCCCCAGGCCTACTGCCCACCTCATAATTCGTCTTCACTCTTTATACCGTCGGAACGCAAAGTTTAAACATATTAATTCTGATTTAACGAGTGCTTTGTAATTCGATATAGATAGAGATATTAATGCGTATTTTGTTTGAGTTACACTCGCTTGACATTTCGTGGACACTTTTATTATTATGAGCTCGTGTTCTATGATGTCTGGCAACATATTTCGGAGCTCTCCTGGCTTGGTAAGATGTGCCTCTTTTGAAACAACTAGACATTTTAATGATTGTCTGGAACGGCCAGAACACGATTAAACTGTTTACGTTCAAATTACCCATGAACAATCGCTAATTCAAATCCACGATGGACAGGATGATACATTGGTTTAGTGTAACCATAAAGGGAAAATCGCTTGCCATGTTCCACACGTGTACGCTCACTTATGTGTGCTTCGAAAATGCGAAACAATATTCTAGCTAATTAGAGGTTAAGTTGACCGCATTATTTCTAATTGTTGGGTAACGAATTAAAACGTCTGTAAGCTTACCGCTCAGATGGTAGAGGATTTTACGAGCTCAAGACAGTGTAAAAGGTACTAAGACAGTGTAAAAAAGGTACTAAGCTTGTGCGACTATTAATAGCATTGTTTGGATATTTAGTTCGTACAGGAGTGTTTTACGGTGAGAAATATAGGAGTGCCGATTAGAACCACAGAGAAGTGGCAAGTAACTTAAACAATTCAGCATGAATCCATCCATTTTTTCTTTCAAACTTTACGCCAAGGCTGCACGTTGAAAATATTGATTGGTCTACCTGAAATAATGAATATGGACTCTAATTGCTGCTATTGAACTGGCATGGAAGATACCACTAGAGTTCAAAGGGTTAATATATAATTACAACAGCGTTTATGAAGGTTTTCGCCTGTACTTCTTCCACAGAGTCAAGCCCACAGTCTCCTGGACTCACCTTGCTTAACAGTCCCTAAACTCTGTTTATGACGCACCCCCTTCGACGTCTTCACATACTTGCTAATTTCACTGCCACAGTTCAGTTATACATTCACTGGTCTTGCCCTCGCAGAGTTAACTTGGCCGTCACCTACCAAGCTTTTGCTACATCAAAATTCAATAAGTTCTCATAATGCATTATCAACAGCACTCCTTGCCAAACCGTCCATACACTACATCTCTATCTCACGAGCTCAACTGGTCGACCCCAGGTCTTTGGATATTTAGTAATTTAACTAACGCCCATTTAGCCTCCGAGGTTCATGGCTGTCCACTGACACGACTTTGTGGACCTTCATCAAATCTCAGAACAGGGCTCTCCGCGGCCTACTGAGTTCTCTGGAGTTTGGGGGCTGACTACCCTGGGGCAGTACCTCAAACATACACAGTTTGCGAAGGAATTAATTCTAGTAATCAGTCTTTCTCAGTTATCAGCCTTTGACATTCCCGACCACAACTGACATGTATGGGTGCTTGGCGATTCTTACATTTCCCCTTTAAAGAAAATTACTGTCCCCCTGAATTAGAATACGATTCTTTTCTGTCGCTACAAAGCGCATATGGTTTTACAGACGCCATTATCTCGTTATAAAATAAAATCGGGCCTAACAGATAATGGCCGGTTTACTTTAGTTTGTGTGAACTAATTACATAATTTAAACGCACGTGGACATTATACTCAACAGGACTGTCGATATTTATCGTCACTCTTCAGAAAGACAAATGCCTCTTCTCTTAATTGACGTAAACCGATTAAGTCTTCACGTATCCCACCGTTTATAGACTTCACAATATTGGATACTTTCTACCGTTACATGAACACATAAAATTTTCACCCAAAGTATTTACAAAAAATAAGGAAATTCTGCCTTGACACTTCCTAGCTCCTTGACAGACTGTCAGAAGGTCCGGTGGATGCTCCAGTAAAACAAAGAATAGCTGGTGGGTAAGCATTCTGCGAGAGACAGCGACGGCGGAGTTAACAGGTGCGCCGAGTGGCGAAATATATGTCTTAGTCGTGTAATGAAAGGTATATAATTAGGATTTTTTTTCTCTTGGATTCATTTTATAAATCAGTTAGACTACATTCACCAGATCATTTTATCATTTGAATAGAAATATTTACAACCAGCTTTCGGATAATTGAACTCGATCATCATGCTCTTCACAAAACTTAATACGATAGAATAATGCAGATGGTCTAATTTTCAGCTCTCTCGTTACATTCTCCATCCGACGAATCAAACATTTACATTGGACATGCTAACATTAAAGCGGTAATAAAAGAGAGATGATACTTTTCGCTTGCACTTAACAGAATAAATTGAAACTTGGCAGCTCCAATTGATAGGTGAAATCTGTGGAAACCAATGAATGGCCACCCACATCAAGTAATGCTATATTTTTATTGCCCAATTATGTAGTAATGTGGTCGTCATTAAATGTTTTGTAGTTATTTTATTTTGACAATACGGAAAGGCTTACCAACAGGGCGGAGGTAATGTATAAACTGATGATCCACCATTTCCTGCGAACATCGACACAGCACGTAATACCAGGTACATAATTTGACTTTGATAGTACTTCTAGACAATGGAATTGGAATTGGAACTTATTGGTCACGTGGTAATGCAAGGTTACCAAAACAGGTTTAGAGTGACAGTCTCTCGAAACTTAAACACTGTAAAACACAACGTTACCAAAGTTTCTATTGTTTGAGATACGAACCAAACAATTACTCTTCTGTCTCAGGATCGTTTATACACAGCATGGCCATGCAACTGTTGTATCTGACAGTTCAGTGCGTTTACAGTAGCCGAAAACAATATCTCATTTTCGCATGCATACGGTTCCAGCATGCGGTTGCGTTGCACCCTTCCACATGACTGCGATTCTCATGCGTTTTTCCTCGCGTGCATGCAGTGTGAGGAGTAAAGCCACTTTCATTTTCATTGGTTTTTACGGAAGCAGATTGCAAAATTTTCTCGGGGGAGGGGAGGGGGTGGCCCTAATTAGGACCCTCCGATGATTACCCCCTCCCATCACTTCCCTTTAGGGAAGAGGGAGGAGGGAGTAATGATCGGAGGGCCCCAAATAAGACTAGGGGTAGCCTCACCTCCTCCCCCCCCCCCCTCATCATCCTTCAAAATATCACCCCCACCCAAAAAAGTGGTTAGGGCACCCCTATTATAGAATCCTGGCTAGCTGCCTGTTACACAGAAACTTTATCAGGAGTTTGAAAGCCAAAAAGGGAGTAATATTTATTTTATATAGACATTAACCCTTTAAATCCTAGCGGCCGTTTTTTATGATACGTCATAGCGTCATTAAATAGAATGGATGTTCAGTAAACGTGTGGTGTAAACCAATCAGTATTTTCAACGTGCAGCCCGAGGCTGCACGTTGAAAATATTGATTGGTCTACCCCAAATAATGAATATGGACTCTTCTAATTGCTGACATTGAACTGGCATGTTAGATACCACTAGAGTTCAAAAGGTTAACTTGGAGTGAATTTCGGAATGTACTGAGCCAGACTTAGATAATTCTGCTAGTTGAGAAGTATATCAGCGCATTTAAGCCGGGCGGGGATGAATATGTTTTCATATCGACCCCGGAAGCATAACGGTGCCAAAAGATGTGACAGGGGCTTAAGAACTTGTAAGATCTTTTAAGGTATTAGATCATGACGCAATTCGTGCTAGGCCTTGAATCATCTTACTAGTTCGTAATTGTTCGTACCGGTGTCGTGCGAGCACCGTACAAAGTCGCATCGATTCGTACTAAATCGGCTTGGAAAATGTTAGCTGATTCTTACTACATCGTGATGAACCGTACAAGATCGTATGGAGGTCGTGTGAAGGTTGTGTAAGGTCGCGAGAGAAGCCGATTCAGGGTGATTTTTTAACAAAAAATCGTGGCCAATAGTGGAAATTTGAATTCTTTGCGTACAAGAAATTGCAAAGATATGATAGGAGCTTGATCAGTGAATCTTGATGCAACCGTATTGACCAAGTGCGCACGAACAATCACGAACATTCAAGAGTACCCAAAAAATACCCCGCACGGTTTAGTATGGTCCAGTTCGACAGCGGTACAACGCAGTACGTAATTCAAAAATCGCACGATGGAGTGTGAAAGTTTTAAAGCGTTTAAAACTGTCGTGCGCGTATGAGGCATTCAACCAATAATAGTCAAGAATATATAGGAAGCAGTGCGGATCTCAGTACGGATATCCACGATTGCCCAAGAGTTCCATGTTGTGTTGATCGTGTCAAAAAAGCTCAAAGATGAGACAGGGGCTTAAAAGACTAGATTTGACACTTGGACTTGTGTCACCCACACAGTCCGTTACACAAATAGAGGGGTGAGTGGGTGTTGACAATTGCCCAGATTCGATATTCAATATGTCTATCACAGGGGCTGGGGGGGGGGGTGCACCGTTAAATTATGTACACTATAGTTTGGCGGGTGGCATCCTTTCATGGCTCATTGTGTTTTATAATTTCAGCAAATGTACGCAGACACGTATTCTTTCTTCTCGAATGTGAATGTAAAGGTCTTGTCATCGTTCGCTCTTTCGACTTCAACTGTCTTCCAACCCAAAGGCTAGCCTTTGGGTTGAAAGATAGATGAAGTGGAAGAGATAGTCTGAAAAGGTCCGAGATGGAATTCACTGGCCGCATGTAAATACATTTTTTTACATCCGCAGAAAAAATATCACGAGGCCCGGACAAATTTTAAAGTAATATGTAACTTCACTAAGCACATCTGTGGAAAAGGTGAGGACACATGTGTCCCTGGTTTTACTGCTCCTCCACCCAGTACCCCAACCCCACACATCCGGGAAAGCGAGAGTTTACAAGAGGAAGTGAAGTACCGGATTTTTTTCGGGATATTAAAAATAACACATAGAGACAATTACCCCCGTTAATGGGTGGGGGTACCGTTCAGGTACACAACCACAGGAGAAGGAGGAGGGGGTATTTGATATGTCTATGTCGCCATATTGAGTTTTCCCCAGTTTATGATTATTTTTGTGTTAAAAGTTTTTTTCGGAATTCACTGTACGACTAATGCCGTAACTCGGTTGAATCCGTATTGAGTTTTATCACCCTTTAAAAATTATACAAGCTATCTGATTGGTTAGTAATCAATCCCCCTGGTGCGGTGCATTCAACTCCAACGGGATGTACAAAGTTCAACGGACTGTAAGAGAATACCACGTGGCTGCTAAAAGGCGTGTACATACATTCTATGGTACACTTCCTCGATTTCCCTTTCAACCATCGCCTCAAACATTTTCGTCAATAATAAACATTCAGACTCACAAACAAAATGAGAATAATATTGTTTCATGAGAATATTACGAAAACTTGAAATAAAACATGTGTACATACCCCCAATGTCCGATTTTACTGTCGAGAAGATGGATTCTGTTGCGGTGTTTCTACAGTACAGATCCGTTGTGGTTTCCACAAACATGCATCCTATTTCGTTATATGAAATGTATCTTCATTGAAACTTAGTAAAACACTTGTGCAAGTTTGAACATAGCGTTCCCGATTCCCCAAGACACACAAAGCACCACCGTATCGAATAAAACATTTATAAAGTCAACGTTTGTCCCACAATAATAACGACGTGGCATTTCCCAATGTCCTTGAATTGAAGTCTCCCAAATGTTAGAGTTCAATCGAATGGAAATAACTCCAAATCGTCCTTGTTCAATAATAATGAAACATATGTTTCTTTCAGTTTCTCTAATTATTACTTTTTTCAAGGTTTTCGTCATTGGAATACTGTTTGGGGATTATATAATAAAACGAAACTCGACACACTGAATGGGCAAGGAAATAAATTCGTCACATGGTGTTTCGACTGAGTTTACCGGACTGTACTACCCTTCTGGGATTCGTGTTTCCTTTGTCTTTCCGCCTAAGTAAAGACGGATCTCAGAAGGGTTTTTAGCCAAAGGAAATACGAATCTCAGAAGGGTAGGACCATACACCCTCTGAAACACTGTAACTAATAGCCTTTATTAAACTGCGAGGAGGAATAATGTCCTCAGTTACCAGTAAAGGCTTGGACGAAAATACCACCATCGGAATCAAATATAATTGATGAGGTGGAGGGGATCATTGGTGAGATAAAATCTTTTCATAATCTCTCAGTGGACAGACACGGGATGGTGTGGGCCAGTAGAAATTTATACCAGGGCTCGGCTGCACCTCGCCCTGGTATAAATCATACTAAGGAGGTACCACATCAACTAGTCCACTGATATTAACGTGTCTGTACGTGTCAATAAAAGGTGATCGGCCATAAAAATGAATAAATAGAAAATGAAAGAAAATCAGTTTTTATAATTAATATAGTCTCTTTGAAAAATTATCAATACTGTTTCTCTATTTGTTTTTTTAAATACGAAGAACGTGTGTGAGGTGTACAGGAACCGTTGGATATTGTAAAAACCTAAAAAAAAAAAAAACAACAAAAAAAATCAATAAAATGTTGTTAGAATTAAATGTTGCAATGATATTTATTTGGATGCTTCTATCAATTAAATTTTCAGTTCATTCACGCCTAGTGAACAGATGTGAATTTATGACATTCAAAAAAGTATACAGCAGTAGACTGAATTACGAATGTGCATACTAAGCTGGGGCAAGTGCGCGCAAACATCCCTATATAATATCAGCGAAAAGCTGTGTGTTTTAACAGTCCACCTCGACTGTCGATAATAAAGAGCTTAATTTCCTGTAGTCGGATAAACAAATGGTTAATTTAACGAGTTACTGTTGAGTGAATTACTCAGTTCAATTACTGTGGATGATAGTAATCTCACAAATTGACAAATAGATGTTTCATTCAATTTACTGACACTTTAAGTTTCCCAAATAACAATTTATTTTCTGAAGAACATGTTTCGGCCCGTTAGCGGTGAGGACTTCGGGAGTATGATTGAACTACTTGCTTGTGGGGACAGAGGTAAGGATTGCCAAACCTCTTTTGTGATTCAGAGACAAATACAGATGTAGTAGAATGTATTTCTGCAGAGCAAAACCAATAATGCGCATTTTATGAGGAAAGATGGAGACTGCTTGGGTGGATGCAAGCGCCCATGCAGTTGTCCCGTAACAACAAAATGGGAACAGGCTGCCTCCACTATACTACCAGAACACTATAGTTTTAAAGAACGAATCCCGTCATAACCCTTCACCCACAGTAAAACACACACAGACTGAAAAAATAATACATTTGAGACGTTTGATTACGAACGGATGAACTGATTTAGCTAGTTAACCTTCTATGCATGGCATAGCTTACAACATTTTAAAGTTTCTCCCGAACAATTCTTACGAGCTCTGATGTAACATAATTATATATTGGATAACCCTTTACCCAACGTAACGGCAAAAGGCAAAAACCGGCCAGCGCTATTCACAAAAATCGCCAATTAATTTTCATTATTTTTTTCATTTTTTGTCTCAAAAACATAGGTTATGACCCCTCTTTGGAACGAGCTCGTCCCAAAGAGGGGTCAAAACCTATGTTTATGAGACAAAAAATGAAAAAAAAAGTTATTCAGGAATTTTGTTTGCAAGTGTCGTCTGCTTTTCATGTTAGGTAAAGGGATAAACAAGGCATTCAAGGTATCTGGGATCTGACATGGATTCCAGAAGAGTCAAAACCGATGGTGGGGGATACCTCAAAACTTTTTGCCATCGATATGGTTACACGATAATACACCGAGTTAAAATGTGTTAATGGTGTTAATGTAAAGGCGCTACTGTGATGTATTATCTGGAAATGTCAATAAATTTTGTTTTCTTCTACTCCTGAAAAATGCCCCCTTTAGACATTTCGGTCTTCTTCTACTTCAGTGTTGTCAGCTGTTTCGAAGGTGTAGTGCATTTACCCCCACCCACCCGCCCACCCACCCACCCACAGATATATTCTCACCCTCACATACACACCCTCGCACACTTTTAAACACCTTCCACCGTGCTCATGAAGATGCGAGAATCATGACAATGGCATTTCTATTGGTCAGTTTTCTCGCATCGGCCGTTCCAGGGTCGGCCTGATGTGTCTCGTACATTTATTACACGTCTGTTCTTTGAAATCCCTATCTACAGCAACACTACACAATGCGGAAAATAAAAATCTGTTCCGCACATATGTGCGGAACGGAAATCGGTGACTGACTATTTTTAAATAGAAGCGAAATTCCACTGTACTTTTCAACAAATCGTGCAACGCAATTACAATTTGAAATGGTAACGATAGCTAAAAATAGTAACATGGGTTCCCCTCGCTAATTTGATTGGCGATAAAATGAGTTCTTTTTGTTGATAGTTCATCCCCTGAGTTCCAATGTGTTCTATGTGCCTACTGGCACACAGAACACATTGACACTCAAGGGACGAGTTGTCAAATGAATTGCTGAGTGCCTCTCTAATGATTGCTTTTAAAGACGTAAAGGTGTGTAATAAACACAGAACGACACACACGAGTGAATGGGTTAACCGATGTGGCACTTGTGCCATCGCAGAAGGATAAAACTCAAAGCCTGTGGCCTCTCGTTTTATCCTCCCGCGCTGACACTTGTGCCATATCGATTAACACATTCACACTCGTGTGTCGTTTTGTGTATTTGTGCACCCCCTAACCCACCGGAACACCTTCAGTTAACTCTCATCGCTTCTAACTGAGCCTGTCACCCACAAATCAATGATAAGAGTACAATGCGTCAACTAACACTTTTATCTTCATCAGAGGCCAAGTATTTAGTAGACATGTTCCAATTCACACAATATACGCAATAAGCCTTTGTCCAGCATAGACGATATTAAATTTATTGTTTTAAATATTATTTTTTCATTTAAAACCCCCCAGATGTAGTACCTCTCACTAGAACCAGCTCGACGAGTTCGTTCCAATGGGGGGTAACATGATAACGTTTTGATGAAATTGTTTAAAAACTAAAAAAAAAATTTCTACAGCTGAATTTATATATATTGCGGGTGGGTTAGGCCGAGGAAACCCATGCATCGTGTGATTGGAAAAAGAAAAGACTGGAACAGGCTGGAAAGGCATCTCACTCATGGTCATTCCCTTCTATTTGATTCGACCGGCCGCCAAACTCCCCTCGAAGGCCCATGTATAAAGGATGACGAAAAGAAAAGGAAAGGGTATGTGATAATGCCGATAGAGTTTGAAGCAGTTACATTTTACGGCACCCGTATACAAGCATAAGAATTGCGCGAGTTTATTGAATAAGTACCCCCACGCTGCTGGGCTGCTATGTGGCCGTAGCCAGTTTCTTTCATTAAATGGGGGGGGGGGGGGGGGGGGGGGGGGGGCAAACAACATGATATTTGCAAGTCGTTATGAGGGTTCTGGGGTTTTCCCTAGCCCTAACTAGAACCCCCCGGTCGTCACCCCCCTCTTACCACTTCCCCGAAGGGAAGTTGGAGCGGAATTTAACAGTCGGAGAGTCCTAAGTAGGATTAGCCCCCACCCCGAGAAAATCTTGCAAAATCCAGTACGCTAAGAGCGAATGTGATGCTGTTGATTGAGTAGCTCAATATTGGAAACAATTTCAGGGCCCTATGTTATGTGAAAGCTGCATTGGGTCAATGTTATGGGGACCAGTAAACGTTTTAGGAGTGTCAAGCCCCTCCCCGGCTACGTCAGTGGTCTTCCTCCTGATTCTCACCAGAAGAAAACATTTTTTTAAGAATGTAGACCTTAAGAAGTATCATAATTTTTTCAAATCCATTTATGTAATCAACGATTGGGTGTCTTTGTAGGTGACGCTTAATGTAGTCAGGGGAGTGTCCAGACTAAATGAAGTGTGTGAGGGAGGATGGACAACATATTTTTCTGCAGCTTTATCCCACCCCACTTCATTTCTCCTTGTTTTGTATTAGGAGTGTGCATTTATTTATTGGGGGTTAACGACACTTTCGACAGCCAAAGTCACCTCGTGTCGGACAATTTTATGGGTGGAGGAAGCCGGAGTACCCGGAGAGAATCACCGAGCAACGGTCAGACTCCCCAACGTGCTAACTCCGCGCAAGCAGGGCTAGCATTGGGTGAAGATAAATGCACCGTCGACTTGCAGTACGCCCTAGTACACAGTGCCACCGTGCCCACACATGGGCAGTTGGGATGAAGTGCCTTGGCCAAGGGCACAACGCAGTTACCCCAGGCGGGGATCGAACCGTGGATCTTTCGATTTGAAGTTCAATGTCGTAACCACTAAGCCACCACGTTCACAAGAGTGTGCTTCCCCGTACGTGAAAATACAGGTTCTTCCCCTGGGCGAGCAGTTAATCCCTTACCTAACGAATCGGCCGCATCCGCCCGCGTAATTTACAAATCAGGCAGTAGAGAAAAAAAAAAATTTTTAATAAATATCAACAAAACCATATCATGTGAACCCTCATTGAACGAGATCGTTTCAAAGAGGTGTCACATGATATGGTTTTGTTGAATTTTTTTTAACAATTTTAAAAAAAACATTAATTAAAATAATAATTTTTGATATCGTATGTGTTGGGTAAAGGGTTAACGTTGCGTTCTAATTTGAACACCCTGGGTACTTTTCGAAGGCCCAAGTATCCAGAATGTGAAGGAATAACTATAGTAAACCGACTAAAGAAATATCAGTGTGAGAGTACACGAATCAATTCTAGGGATATTGGGGCTTTATTCTTAAGTGCAGGTACTGTTACCTAAAGGCATCACATTCTGTTAACTCTTTACCCAATATAACGGCAAAATCCGGGCAACGCAATTCACAAAAATAACCATTCAATTTTCATTATTGTTTTAAAAATTGTGTCTCGAAAACATTGCTTTTGACCCCTCGTTGGAACGAGCTCCTTCGGCTCGTTCCAGTAAGGGGTCAAAAGCTATGTTTTTCAAACAAACATCTGAAATCTGAAGCACATTTGGCCACGCGTGGTTCTCCTGAAATATTATTTTATTATCAGTTCTGGTACGAATACAATAGCAGACTTCCAGGAACCACTGTCACCTGCGATCAACTCTGTGAGTTGGCTACATATATTTTGTCGTGTTCTATACATCACAACCTTATTATTTTGATGTATAATTTGTGTACATTTAATAAAACAAATTTCTCTTACTTATATTGCACCTACTCGAGGTATGTGCCTCCAATTTTCTTATACAGTTATGTGGGCCTATTGATGAGTTGCTGAGGGATATAAGATTATCTGCGAAAAGCGAATGGTTTAATTGACAACTCTTCAATAGACAACTCTCATTAAATATTTTTCCGATATCATCAAAAAATAAATATTTTAAAGAGGGTCGGAGAAATGTTACAGCCCTGCCTGACACCGGTTGTCAGTAGCTCTGCTAGCCCAAGTCCTTTATTTGTTTTGGTCATGTAATAACTCGACTGAAAGAGGGACGATAAGGTTTCAAGCGTTGCTCCATTGATTCCAATTTGTTGTAATTTGTGTAAAAGTATAGAAAGGTGTGCGGTGTCAAAGGCCTTCTTAAAATCCTTAAAAATAGCATACACTTTTTTTATAATTTTTTTTGGCATATGTGAATCGCTGTTGTCGAGATAAACCCACTGTACTGTACCTTCTTTCCGAAATGTAAGCTACATGATTACCACTAATCAATTTATTTTTTTTCTAAACACGTTAAGCCTGTTATTGATTATTTTGGTGAATAGTTTACCTATCTTCCAATAAGAGTAAAATCCTCGCCCTCTGACTGGATAAGATCTGGCGTAGTCTCTTTTATGTTTACGGCTCTAGTAGCAAAGATAAGATAAGATAAGATGTATTCAGCAAATACACCAGAACAAAGGCATATTGCTATGTATAAACAAAATCAACATTAACAGAATCATAAAAAACACTAATTCCATATGACATGCATAAATCAGATTACAGATAAGTCCATCTTGTGAAGGAAGAGCTGAACCATGTTACAAATAACATTGCATAGCACTGGATTATCATTAGTCATTATTACTTTAAATTTGTCCATTGTATCCATCAGAGGGAAGTCAATTTTTTCGTCAGAAACTGCGCGAAATAATTTTTTCTCAATGGTGTATAAAGCGGACATTCCATTACGAAATGCCATTCCGATTCCACATCTCCCATTGTACAGGCTTCGCATATTGTGTGTTCCATCTGACGAGAAGGTTATAAATGCCTTCCACGTTCGATACACAGTTTATGGCTTCTGATGCGTAATCGCGTGAAATTGTTTCAAGCTTCAAAGGAAGAAAGTGTGAGTGAGATACGGTTCCAATTGATAATCTACTTTGAATAGTCGATAAGTCCTAAGTTTGTTTTTTCCTATTCTCTTATTATCATTGTGTATATCTTCTATAAATAATTTAATATGGCCCGATTCAAGTTTGGACTTTAGAAGATTAATTTTACTTTTGGAAATTTCAGTTTCATTCAAACTGTTAAACCCAAATCCCTTAAGCTTTTCACTTATTGAGTCAGGGGGTTCACATTTCTTAGCTTCCACAAAAGCATTATTCAGAATGGTATCCCGGGAAGTAGTAAGCAATTTACCAGCATAATTTGCGAATCGTACTAAAGCATCTAATGTTATTGGATATCGACCTAGCTCCCTGCGTACTGCATGGTTGGAGGAATGTTTACCTACATTTAAGATCAGTTTGCAGAACTTGATATGAGCCCTTTCACTCCATGCAGTATCTCTATTCCTCATATTCAGCTCCGTCGACCATATTTCACAGCCGTATAATAATATAGGCTTAATTAGTTTATCAAACAGCTTAGAAAAGACAACCACGGTTGGTGCGCAAACTGTGCATTTCTTTTTGAACGAGCTGTGTAAACTGTACAGAACCTTGAACCCCCTAAGACTAAGTTCAGACTGTGCATGATTCAGGGCGCCGTTTTCCGAACAGGTTAACCCTAGGTATGTGTATTTTGAGGTACGTTCCAGTTCTTTACTCCCCTAATGAAAATTTGGGGATATTCTTTATTTTTCGGGCCTTAAAAATCATATATTTCGTCTTGTCTATATTTATCAACAAGTTGTTTTGTCTTCTGTCTTGTCTGTTCAAGCAGTTCTGTAGTCCCCTTTGTGAGTCTGAGGTCAGCACCAAGTCATCCGCAAATAATAAGTGATTCAATTTACGGTTGTTCAAGTTTATTAGATCACAGTCTTTAGCAAAAAACCCACTGATGTCATCTATAAATATCTTAAACAAAGTCGGCGAAACGGTACATCCCTGTCTCATGCCAATTGTCGATAACAGGGGTGGTCCAATACCCCGTTTTGTTTTTATACAGTAGTGACTTGATCGACAGAGCGATTCTATTATTTGTGAAACAGGTCCCGTGACTCCAATTCTTTTTATTTTTTTCAAAAAGTATTGATCGATCCACAGTGTCGAGCGCTTTCTTAAAGTCAACAAACACAGCGTATAAAGGTTTTTTTTAGCTCCTTATATATGTTGATTGCAGACTTGAGAACAAACACACTGTCGATCGTATTACGTTTTACTCGAAATCCATATTGATTTTCACTAATTAAGTTATTATCTTCTAAAAAATCATTAATTCTGCGGTTTATAATTTTGTTGAACAGCTTCCCCATTGTACAGCTTAGGGTGATGGCCCTGTAGTTGTCAGGATTATATCTGTCCCCTTTTTATAGATTGTTGTGATAGTAGATTCACTCCAGCTAAGTGGATAATGGTGTGAGTCTAATATTTGGTTGAACTATTTAACAATATCGTCAATCATGAAAGGTACCAGAATCTTTAGCATTTCATTTGACACCTGTTCTGCACCAAGAGTCTTTTTGTTTTTCAGTTGCCGGAGAGCAGTATTTATCTCTTCTGCGGTTATATTTCCATTACTTGAAGAGTCTTTCAAATTATTTTTTGTTTTTGTAAGATGATTTTTCTCAGTTGTGACCTCTTTACAAAACAATTTTTGAGGAAATTGAACTTTGTGTCGGGGTCAAGCTCATTTGAAGGCGCTTCTTTTAATTTAAGACAGTTTAATATTTTCCAGTAAGAAGTGGGGCCCGAGGATTCTAAAGTGTCGAGCTGATTGCACATGTTTTTGTAAAACAGTCTGAATTTGCGTTTTGTTTCTTTTTTGTACGCCTTCTTTGCGGTGAAAAAATTTAACAAAGATTTTGTTACCAGGTCTTTTTTCATAGTATTAACAATTGAGCTCATTTTTTTGTTTAAGGAATTTGCAGGTTGAGTCAAACCACTTAGCAAATGTTACCGTCTGACGCGAAATATTGGAAATGATGTCGCCCGTTTCGTAATTCCTTCATCAACGGATTGACTTGCAAGCCGCTTCATTTTTCTGGATTTTTCACGCGTGCAGTAGACGGTGTTACGGATGAAGTGTTATTTAAATTACAAACCAATATACGATTTGAACTGAGATGGAATTAGTTTATCTGGTTTATTGATTATTTATCCAGTGCCGTCAAGCAACTTTTTAACGATCACAAGTTTAGTAAATAAGCCTCTCGTGTTTCACCGTGTGAAAATTAAACCCACCACTGTGGGTTTTGGGCTATGGGAAGTGACTTATTGGAACATGTACGTTATTGTGATGAGTTGACGGTAACATGGTCTGAGGTTTGCGAGTCGGAGCGTATGTTCAATCACAACGCTTCGCGTCTCGGTTGAACATAAGCTCCGAGTCGCAAACCTCAGACCATGTTACCGTCAATTCATCACAATAATTTATATATAGAATATACCCATAGTAGCTTGGTGTATCAAATGTTCACCACTCGTGGTGAAGTGGTGTTAACCGCGAGCCTTCGGCGCGCGGTTAACACCACTTCACCACGAGTGGTGAACATTTGGCACACCAAGCTACTTTGGTTTTATTTTATTTATACCATGATCGACCGATTATTAAGAGTCGCTATTATTTTTTCTCGATTTTACTGAGCAGCAGCCGTACATACGTGCGAATTTGGTTTTGTTTACATGAACAACGGTGGGCGGTACTTCTGCTGTCAGTTTTATCACCGAAATGAAATAGAAAAAGAAACAGGGCCTTTTTCATTTTAATAATATAATAACATACTATTTCGAGTTATGCATTCTTTATTAACCTGTGACAATGCATGTTTGTTAATTTTTGGTATCTTATGGGGTAAACTCATTTAAAAATGTAATAAATAATTGCCACTTTCATTTCACTCTTCGCGAGGCGACGTGCGATAAAGTTAGACAAGTTCTCATTCAGATCGACGTCACCAAAGGTCAACTTGGATGTAGTTGCACTGTAGGTGTAAATTTTAACTACTGAAATCCCATTGCTGGCGTGTTCACCACGGTTGGTGTATAAAGCTAAAATTTATGTCATAGGCTTTTCATAAAAAGTAGAATAGGTTATCATGGTATAAAATAGAGTATTGCTTTGGGCTGTACCTCTGGGTTTTTTTCTTTTTATCATGCCTGTCGCCTTTTACAATAAATAGTAGTAAGCACTGATTTACTTCAAGCAAGTGGATAATGGTGTGATTCCAGCAATTGACTAAAAAATTTAGTAGTTTCGTCTAGTATGTATGGGGCAATTAGTTTGAAGATTTCATTAGGATATAAAAAGGACCTGTGAATTTATTATTTTTCGACTCTTGAAGGGAACTTAGTATTTCGGTAGCTGTTATTTTGTCAGTGTTCGTTGGAGTACGTACGTCTAATTTATTACGTTACGGAGAATTACTTTATATCAGAAACGTATTTGCAGAATAGATTATTGAAGAATTCGACTGTTTTGTCGGAGTCGAGCTCGTTTTTCGCTGGATATTTTCTTTCTGATATTATTTAATACTTTCCAGTAAGCGTTACGATGGACCTATCTAATTGTTCACACATGCCTTTGAAAAATAATTTTGATGTATATTTAGACAAGTTTTTCTGTGTTGCAGAATCAAAAGTGAGGCACAATTTTCACGAATGAAGTTTAACCCTTTACCCGAAGTAACGGCCAAAAACGGACTGCGCTATTTCCAAAATTCACCAAGTAATTTCCATTATTGTTTTCATTTTTTGTCTCAAAAATATAGGTTATGACCCCTCTTTGGAACAAGCTCACCGAGCTCGTTCCAATGAGAGGCCATAACCTATGTTTTTGAGACCCAAAAATGAAAAAAATTAGTTATTCAAGAATTTTATTTCAAAGTGTCGTCTGCTTTTCATGTTAGGTAAAGGGTTAAACCGAATTGTGTGCGGGGAAATCATTCTAAAAGAACTCTTTCGTTACGAAAACTTTATTATAACATATTTTAAATACACGTATCAAATTGGGATCCAACGTGAGTGTCTTTTGAATAAAAATGTTCATTTAAAAATTGGGAAAGTACCATAGAAGTAAACGAGAAGATTAATGTAAGACGACTAACACCGCTTACTTATACTGTACCCACTTACGTTTACCACAAAACATCTCTTACAGCATGATTGATGAAACAATTGTCTCTCTGTATTGAACAGGCTGAAGTGCTCAGAATGTATATTTACTTTGTATAGCCACGAAAAGTAGAAGATTCCGATATTTGACGAGGAAACTGAGATTGCTTCTCTATTGGCGTTTATTAACGAAAACGAGGCTATAGATTGTTTGGTTTTTTTCAAATTTAAATGCACTGTGAATGGCCAATTCCCCTCCCTGTTGAATAAACTTTAAATACACACTAAAAACTGAAGTGTTAAAACTGACACTTTCGAGGTGTTAAACCCATTCTAACTCTTAGGGTTTGATTTTAACACTCAAAGTGCAATGCTTTAAGCACTTAGACATTACAATCGTCAGACATCTGAAACTTGAATGGATGGCACTTTCCATGTGTCTAGCATTGGTGGTTCTTCCAGAATCGTCCATAATTTGATTTGCGCTTGGTGGGTACATAATTAAAAGGACACAACGCAGATGACGCGGATCAGGCTCGAGAGTTCGAGCCTGATCCGCGTCATCTGCGTTGTTTCCTTTTAAGTGTCGCGACATTACACTTGTCAAGTGGTATTATTGTAACACCTGTCAAGTTCTGGGATATCTACACTTGAACAAAGTGCTAGTTCAGCAGTTATTAAGTGTTAAATACAGCACTTCAAGGGTAGTTTTTAACACTTTAGTTTTTAGCGTGTATGCTTACTTCGTCTCTTCCTTTTTCAATACGTTCCTCTCGCATTTCTGGGCAGACCATGCAATTTCCAGTCGGATTGATTGATTGATTTTATTCAGTAGTACAACATGTATACAGTTAATAACAAAAATATACATATAGGTAGCATACTTCAGAACTACATGACTACACCACTGGGAGATGGCGTAGCCACTAGTGGTTGTCTTCCCGCCATTCCCGTTTAAAAAATGAAGAAGAAAAAGGAGAAAAAAGCAGAGAAAAGAAGAGAAGAGAAAAATGAAAGAAGAGAAATGAATACGAGAAGCAGACGTGACAATCGAGGCAATCCTGACAACAGCGTGTTTACTAATAAGAGGGAATTTTATAGCCATACTGCATATGACATATTAGACTAGTTCTTTCCGTTATGTGATAGATCTATTCTATGTTTTCTAGCATGTAATCCCCCGATTACATTCGACCCAGCCGAAGTATACAGAAATCTCGCGGAGCAAACTTGGGACCAATGCTATAAAACATTTACAATTGTATTTTCCCGAATTGTATTTTCTACAAGGGAATATAAATGCTGGAAATGAATCATTAGCATTTTAAAAGATATGGCAATTTGCCAGTTGGCAAATTGCCATATCTTTTAAAATGCTAATGATTCATTTTAATTCGTTATTTCCATAAATAGAAAATACAGTTATGAAAAATACAACTGTAAACGTTTTATAGTATTGGCTCCTGGACTATATGATTTGTTGCGGGTCTAGCTTCATTCATGGTGTTGAAAATCACAAAATGCGTCTAAGTACATTTACTTTTGGGTTAAAGGGTACGTTAGGTCGTATAGACTTCATCCTCTGAGTTCCAATGTGTTCTACTGGCACATACAGCATATTGGAACTCAGGAGACGTAGTGTCGCCATGAGAGAAGCCTTTAGGAAAGAAGTCTGAAAGAGTCTCAAAATGCGCTGCATTCGACAGGGTTAGGACATTTGCCTTGTGATTTACTGCGCGATACCCTGCAATTAGAGGTAAGTATATTCCTACCCTAATCTTACTGCGTACATAAATTCCGATACACTGATGTACAGTTTCTGTTAACTACACCTACTGTATTGAAGATAAAATCCGTTCAGTAAACACAACTCTAATTTTTGATCGTCGTTAAGACATCTCTTGTCGTAATCTGTATTTATTATGTTTTTGCAGTGAATAAAATAAACTGTTTTAAATGTATCCAGTTCTCTCATTCGTTGTACCCACCCATTAAAAGAATCGTTTTCATAATATTTATACAATAGTCATTATAAAGAACAGGGAAAAAACACTCTGATGGGCCTGAATGAGTAAATTATCTTTAATATCAAAATGTGAATTTTATATATTGGATAAAGTGCAAAAGCGAACAACGAACACATAGTCACGTCCACAGTCTTCGCGATGGGAAGATGACACTCGCAAAAAAAACCCTGTTCTTTTAGGCCTAAAAAAATTAAAAATATGTTTCTCAGGCCCCACTGCATGTTCCTTAGCTGCCACATGCTCTCTTTAAATAACCAATGTAAACATGAAAAAAATAAAAATTAAATGGTTTATATCTGATATTTTACCCAAGTTAGTAAAATTAATAAATTTGTCCCTTGAGTGCAACAAGGCATTGCAATGCTTTAGCATTGCAAAGCCTTCTTGCACTCAAGGGGCGAAATACTCCACCATCCATGCTATTCTGTAGACTACGAGGCCTAAAACATGAAACAAACCAAGAACATGAACTTTTGGTGGCAAAGACATAATTACAAAAATAATAAATAGAATAAAAAACCGCCCGCCCACACAGGTACAATTACTGATAAAATAGATTTCGTTCAAATTGTTTATATATTCGGAGAAAATACCCAGTGTAGCAGTCTTTTATCTTCCAGTGAACTCCTTGGCCACACGGACCTTTGCTCGGAGATCACTAAAAAACAGCTTATGACGTATAGAAAACGGAGTACCAGGCGAGTTGAAACCATTGCCGCGTGTAACTGCCTGACTTTTCGGCTAAGATCAGATCAAAGCCAAACTGGATTTCAAAATTAGCAGCGTATAGTGTACTTTCCCCAATATCAAAAGCCCATCAACACAAGTGCACTGATCTGTCGCGTTTAGGGACACAAGGCATCCGAAGGGCTCGTATCAAATTCGAAATAAAGATTATAAATTTAGTAGCTGCACTGTCGAACGTGTGCACGCCTAAGTGTATTTGTGCTGGTTCCGAATGCTTACGCCCACATGTACATACGATGCAACAAAACAGAATAATTTATTATGAGTTATCCGACTTCCAAATTTGCAGTCAGAAATAATACAATCTGCGAACAGACGCTCCTGAGAAGATTATTTCTGTTTGAAAAACTGCTGAAGTATTTTGTTTAGTTGATGCATCGCTGTCAGATCTTCTAGCAAGAAAATAACAGATTGGATAGATCCACTCCAATCGCTTGAAAAGGCCGATTGAAATGACCCGGTGGCCTGAAAAAGCAATTAAATATTTGGATGTATTTTGTTGGAATACCAAAACATATTTCGTCGTCAGCGCTGGATTGAGCTGAACGGGGGACAATATACTCCTGTCATACCTTCTGAAATCTACCATTTCTGTATCTATTTTCATTGAGGCTAACTGGCGAAACGGGGAGGGGGATATTTTTCTTGAGCTCTAATTTAAATGACAACATTTTCTCTTGCATTTAAAAACTGGTATCGGTATTGTTTGTAAAGTTTGTGTATTTTGTGTACAGCTATAAATTTGCATTACGGTATTTATAATGCCGTTATGGAATGAAATAGTAACGCACGCACGCACGCACGCACGCACCCACCCACCTTTCACCTTCAAAAACATTAGATTTTTAGATTTTCAGATCTTACCAAGTATCATTCCCGTACCAAGTTTGGTAAACAAAGATGTCACATTTTCTGATTACTGTGAACTGCCATGGAATATGCCAGAAGGGTCAAAGGGTTAAGAAATTAACCCTTTACCTAACATGAAAAGAGGACGACACTTGCAAGCAAAATTCTTGAATAACTATTTTTTTCATTTTTTGTCTCAAAAACATAGGTTATGACTCCTCATTGGAACGAGCTCGACGAGCTCGTTCCAACGAGGGGGTCATAACCTATGTTTTTTGAGACAAAAAATGAAAAAATGATGAAAATTAATTGGCGACTTTTGTGAATAGAGCTGGCCGGTTTTGGCCGTAACGTTGGGTAATGAGTTAACAAGACTCTCCAAACGGTGTTTGCTACTTGTGCACTACCCGTGCCTCCCTTTCAATCCCAGTCCATTCTAAATTTGGTTCCCTCGTGATTTTATCATCAGCTTGAATATGCTTCCCATGCACTTGGGGAAACCCGGTTGCGCATCTGCTGTTCTTCAGATGTGTGAGAAATCGAGATTATTCTTCCAGAAGTTGATCTTTTATGAAGGAGATAAAGAACCTAAGAGAGGCAGAAATCAATTACAAAAGTTATTATGGAACATATTTAAATTCATGACCGGCCGAAACGTAAACAGACACAAGTACAGGCGAAAATTATTATAGTCTTCCGTGATATATTATTATATAAATATAATAGTTATTCTTCGTGAAAATATCAATTATTTACAAAATATCAGTAACCTGCCATGATAATTACCATCTAATTCGTCTCTAATGTGACCAGCGTGAAAGAAATCTCAACGATTTCTTAATTTATGGCCCAAAGATAAATAAATAAGAGTGGCACAGTAATATTATCATATTGAGATAAGGATAATCTTACCACGTACAGGAAGTGTCGAAAAATCTTATAAGTTCATGGGCTCATGGTTTTACTCTTACAGATACGATGGAGCCACGGTCATGCAGGTTGTTGTGCAGTGGCTCAGTAGTTGCAATATTGGGCTTTGGACCAAGGGGTCCACGGTTCGATTCCCGCCAGGGGTAGCGCCGTTGTGTCCTATTGCAAGGCACTTAATCCCGATTGCTCACGTTGAGGCACGGTTGCGCCGTGTACTAAGGCGTGCTGCACGTCGATGGTGCACTTGTCTTCAATCAATGCTAACCTTGCGCGTGTGGAGTAGTACGTTGGGGATTCTGACAGTTGCTCGACTGTTTCTCGCCGTTGCTCGGTGGTTCTCTCCAGCTTGCCTACTCCTTTCTTCCTCCACCCGTAAAACTGTCCTACACGAGGTGATCTTGGTTGTCGAAAGTGCCGTTAAACCCCAATAAATAAATAAATATATAAATAAATAAATACGGCCGTACATGTAATGATAATGGGCCGTTGCATAAGTCGAAACTTTGATGATTTCGTTCCTCAAACATTACCTCGTCTGTGTGCCTGACGTCGCCATTTTGTCAAATAATTCTCAATTTCTGGTTCATACGAAATGGATGTCTCCAATTTGGTTTAAAAATATGGCCTGCCTACCAAACACCCTCGGGAGACGACCTAAATAAGCACTAAGCTTTCTGTCGAATCCCTCCTTTAAAATATATCTTCTCTATTCTTATACTGTGTAATATTGTATAATACTAAGTTTTGTTCAAGTTTTCAATTCTGTATGCAGCAAATGCAATATTTTCCAATAAATATTGTTTAAACTAAACGCCCACTTGAATTCAAGTTGTAAAATTTGAGGCGAGGCAGACGATTGTGTTTTTCACTTTGCCAATCTATTCAGCTGCGAAGTTTGTAAAACTGGGTTTTCAAACTCTGTCCCACTGCAGACGACTGCATTAATGAACTTTTTCATCTTCATTGAATCGAAATCCTCCATGAAATAGCACATAAAACAAGGTTTCAAAAATGTTTAATTCGACCGTTCAAATTTTTGTGACAGCAAACTCAAAATCCATCGCCAACCAACTCACGATTGGAGGACACGGAGCTGGATTGAAGCTTTAGAAATTTAGGCTATCCGGATAACAAGCACTACAGTGTACATTCAAGTGAACTTTCCCCTTTCACCAAGGCGAGGTGAAATGGCGAAAATCGGAATACACCCAGGAGTACCGAATGGGGGTCGTTACCACGGACGTCGCAAAATAACTGACTTTGTGTG